>BQKN01057879.1:21553-33320 GCA_022839385.1 Asparagus kiusianus | reverse complement strand
TAGGGTTGTGAGAGTTTGTAACATTGAGTTGTGCTTAATTGAGTTCTTACCTTGTTAGAGAGAACAATCATTTGTTATATTGTGCTTAATTATGAGATCACTTTGTAATACACTTGTACACCGAGTGAGGAGTGTGTGGTGAGAGTCGGGGATCGTTCCAATAGGAGTGACGTCGGTTGACGAACCTAGGGAGAGGTTGTAACCGAGCACTTGAGGGAGACACGGCTAGGTCCAATACTTGTGTGGGTGTAGAGTGTGATTGCATAGTGTTTGTTGTGTGAGAATTTTCGGTGAACTTGTAAACCGAGTGTGTAGAAGTTCCGGCTTCCAAACCGGATTGTGATAGTGGATTTCTCCTCGGGAGTGGGGAGCGGAGACGTAGGACGGAAGGTCCGAACTCCGTGATCATATCTTGTGTTTGAGTGTGCTTTGGCGTTTATTTATACTTGTGTTTATATTTCTTATCGCCATTGTCATTAGCACATTATTTATATGATCCAGTATCTAGTTCATATTGTTTACCCTTTTGTTAGTTTACATATCCTTGCATATATCATATTGTATATCTATTTGGTAGGATATATCACCTTATGTTAGTTTTATATCCTTGCACATACATTGCCTATATCTCTTTGTTAGGATATATCTTGTTGTTCATATTGCTTATTCTTGCTTATATCTCTCGTATATCTATCTTGCAAGAATATATTTGTTAAGATATTTTAATTGGCATTTTAATCGGATTAGATTAGCATAAGACCCTACTCACCCCCCTCTAGGGTCTAACAATGGTCAATGTGGATATCATGGCTGAGGATGAAAACAATGTAATGCTACTTTTGTGTTTATTGCCTAAGGATGATTATGATACCTTTGTTCTTACTATAATTAATGGAAGAACTACTGTTAGCTACAAGGAGGTGACCTCAGTGTTGGTGAATTATAAGTTGAGGAAGAGTGTTGGTGAGTCCTCTGAGAAGACAACGGGAGATGCATTAGTAGTTCAAGGTCGTGGTTCAAACCGAAGCAGGAGGTCGTAGTCTAGAGGTGCACATCGTGGGATTCGTAGGAATCAGTGTGCTTTTTGTAAAGATGATGGACATTGGAAAGCTGAATGCCCAAAGTTAGATCGAGCTGAGAAGAATAAGGGGAAAGCTGTACAAGTTTCAGAGGTGAATGTTGTCAAGACTAGTGACAACAATTCAGATTCGAATTCTTCAGGCTATTCGTTGTCTGTACTATCATCAGTTGGTGTTGTCAACTCTACAGAGTGGATGTTGGATTCAGGTGCTTCTTACCATGTTTGCCCTAGGAGGGATTGGTTCTCTACTTTTTAAAAGTTGGAAAGAGAGTATGTTGTGCTCATGTGTAATGAACATACATGCTCTATTGGTGGTATTGGTATCGTTCGGATTAAAATGAGTGACGGAGTGATTCGGGAGTTGGATGAAGTGAGGTTCTTTCCACAATTGAAGATGAACATCATTTCATTTGGAGCTTTGGAGGCAACAGGCTATAGGGTGACCTTGGTGGATGCACGTTTGAAGGTCACATTGGGGTCCATGATTGTGATGAAGGGCGTCAGAATGAGTAATTTGTATTATTTACTTGGAAGCACGGCGATTGATAGGGAGATGATGACTTCATCAGATTCGGCTAGACTATGGCGTTGTTTGATGCTGGGTTATTTGATTGATAATGTCGTGCATAGGTTGTTGAGGAGTGTTTTGACCTGCAGTTTGAAGTCCTGTGAACTCATTGGTATGAGCAAGAAGATTGCGGTGAAGTTTAGCACTTCTATCCATCATTCGAGGGGTCTTCTGAAGGGTGTTTATACAGGCATTCGGGGGCCTTCCAAGAGAGCATTATTGAGAGGTAATAGGTATGTGGTTTCCGTAGTTGGGGATTGTTCTAGGCATTTGTGGGATGCAACCAAGTCCCGTTAGTGTGATGTCCTAGAAGTCCGCAACAGATGGAGGAAGTGTGTTGATAGAAAGGTAACCCAGTATTCTGATTATGGTAGGAGTTCTTTCTTGCGTTTGTACCGAGCTCACGACAATTGGAGACACTTCATTGGTGTGGAAACTTTGAGATGACGTGATGAGATGGCAGATTTAGAGAGCTATTCCTTGCTGGAGGATGATTGGCGTTTGATGTCGAGCATTGGTATTGGTGTGCGGGCTATGACATGTTTGGGTCATCTTATGCATAGGTTGTTGACTGCTGCATGTAGAGATTTTAGATCTGGTGGAGCTGCTTTAGATTTTGGGTTGCGTCGGATGTTTGGCTACCCGGTACTTGGTTATATCATGGATGTGAGATTTTATCCGATAGCACATTTGGGAGTCAGAGGCGTGTTTGATTACCAGATATTGGCTTCTGACTTTGTTCTGAGCAGGTATGTCACGTTTGACTCTCGGCAGGTGGCGAGTGGTGATCAAATATTTGGGACATCACAGCGGGTGGAGAGTGATGCTACTCCACGTTGAGTGGAGACTCCAGATCATACTGCATCATTTGAGATTCTAGCTGATGTGACACAGACTGGAAATCATGTTGATTTGGATGCAGATGATAGGTTGATCGATTCGAGTGTAGCTGATAGATGGAGTCTGGATATGACCATTGGTTCATCTCAGGTGAAGATGTTTGGATTGTTTCAGTTTGGGACCATTAGAGGTGCTATCAGCCGTAGACTTGATCGTGATGTTGGAGAATGGTTACGAATTCTTCTAGTGGATTGAGGCCTTTGGAGGCCATTTGGGTGAACTACGTTCGGCTTGATTCCTTGGGCAAGAGGATACGTAGGCACTTTTTCAGATGCAACCGGTTTGATCTGTTGATTCAGATGAGGGAAGATCGCGTTTTAACTCTTGTTTGGTTCCCGGACTTATTGCGGGACTTTTGGATGATTTGGTGTCGGTTCAATTTTAGTAGAAACATTCACCGAGGTGGAGAATTGAAGAATTAGCAAGCAGCAGGAAGTTCAGGAGAATCAGCCAGGCAGACTGGAGGTCGACCGCGAACGTGCACAAAAGGGCAGTAGGATTCGGAGCTGAAGGCGGTCGACCGTGACGGTCGACCGCGCGTACCCTATGGTGATTTTTGGTCTCGGGATGAGATTCGGTCGACCGTCGTGGTCGACCGTGCCATGACTGTAATCGATTCTGCTCTCGGTTTTTTGGTTCGGTTGACCACCGCGGTCGACCGCAGGCTGTTTAGGCTGGGCTGTGGGTTTTCAACCCGGTTCGTTTTGGAGCTGATATATAACTCTAATTCTGATTAGGGTTAAAAAATAACGATTTTGAGCAGTCTTTTGGAAAGAATTGCTGCATCCAATTGTGGGAGATTTGTGAGATATCTAAAGCTTTGTTTTAGGGTTTGATCGGTGAGATTTATAACTCTATTTGTATTCTCTTGATTTCTAATAGTAAGAACCCCCCCCCCCCCCTCATTGCCCTGTGGACGTAGGTAACTTGCCGAACCACGTAAATAGTTTGTTCTTGTTGTGATTGTGATTTGCTTAGTGATTGTGATTTATCTCGAGTTATTGTTCGTGTCGCTTCGAGAACTTCCACGGCGCACAACAAAACAACAACACGCAAATGCACTTTGGTTTTCCTTTCTTTGGAGAGAAACTATAAAAACAAGAGATTGTCGTCCTACTTAGTCCGAAAGTCGAATACAATTACCGTTTTGAGAACCACTTAGAACTGGATCCAAGCGCATAATTATATAATATAATTGTAAACAATTATATAATTTCATTGTAAACTCGCTATATAGTTCTCCAAGCATTTGCAAATCAATTCCTAATATAATAAAAAAATAATTATACGCAATAGTACCTATCTATACTACCATATAAAGAAAATAGTGAGGGTAACGAAGATTTGGATAAATGGAGGATGTTTCATTTGATCCTATATATTGTACTTAAGAGGCTAAAATTGTAATTTTACAAGAAATGAGAATAATTAAATTTTAATGTCAATTATAAGTGTAATAATGCCAATTTAATTCAAGATCAAAACACATCCAAATGTATGCAATATTATCATGACCAAATTGCAGCTTGTGAGAGGCAAATGGGCTACCAGACCCATTACCTTACAAATAGTCACTGCTTGGTCTCTCTCTCTCTCTCACACAAAATCCCCACACCACACACAAAAAAAAAGGACAATTATCAGATAATTCCTATAACTTTCAAACTATATGAAATTTGCATTTAACACAAATTTCATATAGTGGATAAGATTGCACTATGCGATATTTAGCAGTGAAAATTATGGTTTACACTTTTCTGAGGAATTTTCTGAGAAGAACTTAAAGTGAAAGGGATTTAGTTTTAAGGACTTTTCTAAAAGAAATCTTAAAGTTAAGGTGATTTAGTGATAACCGCTAAACATAAGAGCATCTCCAACAGCTTCTCCATCTTCTTGAAATACTTAATTTTGGGGAATATAGAGCTTTTTTGGTCCAACAGATTCCTCACCCCATTCCCTAAAATAGGGAAGGAGGAGAAAAAATTGAGAGCCTTCCCCAAATCTGCAGCATTCTCTAAAATTTTGGGGAGAGCTTTGTTAATGTAATAAATACGATTTTTTAAAATGGAGAAGCTGTTGGAGTTGGAGCAAAAATAATTTGGAGAATATGACTTTTGTTTCTCCATTTTGGAGAAAATTTTGGAGAAGCTGTTGGAGATGCTCTAAGGTGGGCCTTTTTTACCCCGTGCGTGTGTGAAAGTTATACGGGCTAATCCAACAGTCCTCCAGTGTTGAGAGGTGGGGGGCGGGGGTTTTCTGAAATTTAGCCAAAATTCAAATCTATTGCTATTATGTATCTGATCAACATTGCTCTATTAATTTCAATTTTATATTTGAAAATAATAATGAGATCTATGATTAGGAATACTCTACACCTAACAATGAGATGCATGCTCTTATAAAAAATAATAAATAAATATAAATGAGGTGCACGCAAATATGAAAATTTTCTGCTTCTCTCTTTACTATTTTGTTTCTCACAACACAAATATGAAAGTTTTCTCAAAATGTCTGATAATGGTAATTCTGTAATTAAAAATTTTCTGTAGATTTTCGTAAACTGTGTTTGGTTCAAAAAAAAATTTACAGAAATATTTTCTGTAAAGTACAAAAAAGTACCAAAATTTACAGAAATCAATTTCCTCTCAAAATGGAAGGAAATCACCCAGAAATCTGACATCACATTGACGCTTTTCTATAAAGTTAACATTTTTCTATAAATTTAGGGGGTGTTTGGTTCAATTTCTACAAATTATAGAAAATCTTGCTATTTTCTATAAAGTTATGGGTCATTTTCTTGTTTTGAACCAAACAAGTAAAGTAAAAAAATAAGAAAATTGGTACTTTTTGACTTCTCAAAACTTTTCCTATAATTTTTTTTAAGAAATACAAGGAAATCATATTTTGGGTGGAAAACATTTCCTATAATTTGTAGAAATTGAACCAAACACCCCCTAAGAGAATCATTATAGAATTACTTGCATATATATGTACATACTCCTCAAATAACGGGTCACAAAAATACCCCTTAAATCTTAATATTTACAAAACTATCCCTCAAATCATCAACTTTCTGAAAAATATCCATAAGATTAGGCCTGTCCATCCGGGCCGGGCTCCGGGTCGGCCCGGATTTTTTTTAATTTTTTTCTTTTTTTTTGATAAAAAAATACTAAAAATTAGTTTAAATTTATTATATTTTATATAATTATGTACAAATTATTATGTAACTATATATTATATATACATATATTATATATATTATATATACATATATTATATGTAAATATATTGTATATATTTATAAGTTATAACTTGAGAGAGAGAAAATCACATAAGTAGCCATTGCCCGTTGGGCCAATGGGGAAGAAGTAGCCGTTGTAATATACTATACTTATATACTAAGAGAGAGAGTATACACACACATATTATACATATATAAGAGAGAGTATACTTATATAAGAGGAGTATACATATATAAGAGAGAGTATACCTTTATAAGAGGGAGTATACATATTATACATATATAAATAAGAGAATGTATACCTATATATACTTATATAAGAGAGAGTATACATATATAGGAGAGAGTATACTTATATATACATATATACTAAGAGAGAGAGTATATACACACACACACATATTATACATATATAAGAGAGTGTATACTTATATATACATATATACTAAGAGAGAGAGTATATATATATATACACACATATATTATACATATATAAGAGAATGTATACTTATATATACTTATATAAGAGAGACTATACATATATAAGAGAGAGTATACATATATATACATATATACTAAGAGAGAGAGTATAGACACACACACACATATTATACATATATAAGAGAGAGTATACTTATATATACATATATACTAAGAGAGAGAGTATATATATATACACACATATATTATACATATATAAGAGAGTGTATACCTATATATACTTATATAAGAGAGAGTATGCGTATATAAGAGAGAGTATACTTATATATACATGTATAGTATAAGAAAGAGTATATATATATACATACATACATACATTATACATATATAAGAGAGGGTATATATACACACACATATTATACATATATAGAAATATATTATATATACATATATTATACATATATAATACATATAAAAAATAAAAATAAATAAAAATAAAAAACACTATTCCGGGCCGGGCCGGGCACCAAGAAGACGGCCCGGGCCTGGCCCGGAGCCCGGACTTGGCCCGGGTTTCCTGGCCGAGGCCGGGCCGGGCCAGCGGGCTTTTTGGACACCCCTACATAAGATCAACAAATCATCAACTGGGTGCTCGAAAAGTGGCTATTTTGTTGATAATTTTTACATTGCAATAACAATTTAGCTGATCAAAGTTGACGATTAATTGCTGGGCGGGTAGTTTTTCCAAAGTTGATGATTTTAATGGTAGTTCTGCAAATACCGAGATTTTGAGGGTATTTTTGCAAACACCCATGATTTAAGGGGTATATATGCAAATAACCCATCTTAATATTATTACTAATTACTCAGCAGTGATCAGATTGCTACCGCAAGGAGAGCCTGGCCTTTCTTGAATAGCAACTTGTAATTGCATGCCATATATTATTTCTGCATTTATACGTATGAAATCCCATACAGAAGTCATCAATGAATTGAAGACGCAGCGCTTGTGCATATGCTAACGCATTCAAAATTCATATTAAAGCTTAATTTCTGTAAAAATAGTACTTTAAACAGGAAGAAAAGCTAATTTCACAAGGAAGAACGTGACTCGTGCCGTCGTCCATTTCCTGGAACAGTAGTACTACCACACTTTTCAAAACGGTAGAAGATGCATATATACGAGCTCCCTTTTACCATGGATTCTCTCTTCAGTCTCACATTTCGTCCTGGAAAAAAAAAGGAAAAAGAAATGACAGCAGATTAGTCCAAAAATAGATGACAAACATGGGGAGGAAAAAAAAAACTAGGAGGATAAGCCTTACCTGCAGGTTTGATTCACGGCCTAGCGACCCTAAGCAGTTCCCCCATGTCCCACACATGAGTCAGCTCTTAAACGGAGCCTAAGACAAGCCTCATGTTGGGTAATCCATGGGGACCTTGAGTCGGGATCGCTACCCGAATGGAGAGAGCGAGATACCCCCCCATTTCTCGTAATTGGTCTCACCGGCATTGGCTATGTTCCTCCTCAGATGAACATGTAGATTTCCTTTTATGATTGAAGGAGGAAATCAGATAGTAGTAGCACTCCATCACATTTACTCTTTCTGTTTCTTTAACTTTCGGTGCTGAAATAAGCGAGCGATTAGAACCAGAGAAAGGAAAGGAGTACTTCATGAACAACAAAGATAGATAAAGATCAGAAAATAATGACTATTGTTTTTTCGAATGCTCACATCCTACTGAAGTGCTCAGAGAACTAAGGCTTCTTAAGCTTTCGTTGCGACTATTGAGTTCGTCTAAGGAGGCGTTTATATAGGGAAAGGATATATAGCGATGTGGAACAAAGAATTCACGCTATTTCCACCGAATATACGTTACAAAGTTTGAATTATCTACAAATCCGTGTAAAAGAACAAATACTTTGTAACTGACATGGGAGACCATTCACGTGGACTGCCCGTTACATCAGCTGTAAC
The DNA here is from genome assembly GCA_022839385.1 of Asparagus kiusianus. Classification (NCBI taxonomy): domain Eukaryota; kingdom Viridiplantae; phylum Streptophyta; class Magnoliopsida; order Asparagales; family Asparagaceae; genus Asparagus; species Asparagus kiusianus. The sequence continues at coordinate 25,107 of BQKN01057879.1, read as the reverse complement.
ATGCTCTTCAACGTGTGCGAGTTTTTGACTCGTTATTACACGAAACAAGTGTGAGTTGCTCCTTCTCGCTTGTTTACTACTTCTAAGATCACCATCTAGATAATGCGAACAAATAAGGAAATTAAAACTCGCTTTTGTAATTTGTAACATTAATTATTCTGTGGGGAAAAAAAAGTCAGTGCTAACAAGATAAATGGTACAGGCAACTTTTTGTGTTCACTAAAAAAACGCTGGAATCAAGTCATTTTGTATCTATGATGAATCTTAGAAGGCAAATAGGCAAAATGGTAACAATGTTGAAAGTATAATTCAAATACACTATTGAATATACAACATAAGAGTAAATTATCTCGACGAAACTACTCTCAGTTGTTAGTAGTCCTGGGAAGCAGAAGCTGGTATATGGTAATGAACCAAATAATGCACATGATATTTTGAATTAATCACAACGTTTCATGCTACGTACAATTGCTATAAAAGAGAACAGCTGCACCCCCAAAAATGAAGTTTTAAAAAAATTCTAAAATAAATAGTGTACTAACAAGAATATAGCAGCATTTTATTTGGTCTTGGAACCAAAAAGGTAGATGTCTAAAAGACATTCTAGCAACCAAAAAAAATATTTGTCGCGTATCCTCTTATAATGGTAATTTGCACAATGAGAAGATAGTTGTAAGCTTGAGTTTAGTTCCTATCACTTTCTTGACGAGTACTTGAGCTACTACATGTCCATGTGATAAACTGAACCAGAATATTAACATATCAGAAGAGAATTCAGGTAGTGAAGCAGATACACAATCAGAAAGAACAAAATCAGTATTTAGACTAACATTTACATTAAAAAGCATCTGGATTAAGTGATCAAATTCAAGTCTCTTGAAGTTCAGAGTGGGAACACAACAAGAAATAATCAAATTGATCCTAATAAAAAACAGAAACATGCTATATACCCTCTGCCCACAAGCAGAAAATCCTGCATCTCACTACCAAGAAAATTCTCTCTTCTCTCTTATTTTTCCTTCGAGCTGCATTTGGTTCGATGCTCAACTGAGAAGCTGCCTAGTTTTTTATAGTTGCCATCAGTTTCCTGTTCAAATCTGAACTATTTAGAGCCATGAGATGCATATAATCACTTTGAGTTTCTAGATCATATCAGAATAAGGTAGAGTAGACCTAGAATTTCAAACTCAATTTATTCAATCTTAGTGTTAATGTAGATTTGGACATAATTTTGATCATCAAGGCCACAGAAATTGAGTGGGGGTGAGGTTTGGAGATCTGACACCGAAAGGCATATTGCCTATCAAAGCATATGCCAAATACACACACGTACTCAAGCTCCCTGGTGACATAAATATCATCAATCCAATCACCGTTTACGTTTTTTCTTTTTCTTATCAACGAATAGATCTCTTTACTTGTACGACTTAGATGTCTCGTATTTCTCGAAAAAGTGATTCGATTGATGGGATTTGGTATGATACTTATGAGATCGATGAATATCATACAGTTATCCATGTCTACACTTTAGTAAAATCCTTGCCTATAGAAGCATATATATATTAATAACCAACAAGATTACAAATCAGTAGCATCACAATTACATTAGTAAAAACTTCATCCTCGAAACACGGGCATGCAGATAGAGATTATGAAATAAAGTTGTCCAGATTTCGGGTCAGCCGTCAAGTTCAATCATTGAAGTGGCCATAAATGGGCTTTCAATATAGAATACTAGCTTGTAATGGACATGTATACAGATATACATAGAAAGTCTCATAGAGACATACATACTAGTCATTCATATACAGTATGAATTCAAGATGAGTGTCAATGCGTACTAATGCATTTAACAAACACTATGAAGCATAATTTCATCAAAATGCTACCCCAAACTGACAAAAAAAACCTATATATTTTCCTAATATATGACTTTCAATTTGATGCACGTATCATATTACATTTTCCAGATTTACAGGAGAAGGCACATACTGGTATCATCAACATCCTCTCAAAAATTTGCCAGCATCTCGTATGTATAAACAAACATACCGCCTCCATGTCATGTTCGTTTCTGAAAAGAAAAAATAGAAAATAGATTAAATATGGAAGCGGGTGACTAGTATATGTTTCCTGAAAATGGTTAAATGTGATAGCAAATAGGATCTAGATCACTACAAGAAGAATGTTTTTAATCATCTGTAGACAAAATAAAATAGAAGACAAACATGCAAGAGAAAAAGAATGCAACATTAGGAGGAATTACCTCATTAGTTTTATAGCCTAGAAACCCTCATTGGTTTTCCCATGCCCCACACATGAGTTAGCTCATAAAATGAGCATTAAACATACCTCATGGTGGGTACTCTGAAGGGACCGTAAATTGGAATTGCTAGGCTAAAGGGAAAGCCAGGGACTCTCCCATTTCTCGTAATTGATCATGCCGACATAGACTATAATATTCCTCCTCCAATGCACATATTGGTTTCCTTTATAATTGGAGGAGGATATCAGACAATAGGACTCCATTTCATCCATGCTTTCAAATCTTAACTTTCTATGCCGATAAAGCCATGCCAAGTGACTACAACAACGGAGCGGAAAGAAGTACTCCATGAAAAATGAGGATAAAGATTAGAAAATAAAAAAACTAACTGCATATACTCATATCCTACTAACCTGCTCAAAGAGTTAGTTCGTAAGCTTTTGTTGTGAACATGAGTTATTAAGAGTGTGTTTATATAGGGAAATGATTGTGATGTCCCACAAAGTATCCACGCCATTTGGCTCCCTTCGTCATTACAGAAGAAACTGATTCCTGTCATTTCCCGTTGCATATAGGTTATAAGTTTGAATTATTCACTATCACCAAAACAAAATTTGGCGCTTCACGCGAGTGAAATATTTAGTTCAGGCCCTATATGACACCCCGTCAGCATATATTAAACTATCCTTTCACTCGGCAGATTTTTCAACTAGGAAAATGTCAATATGTGCGACTTCAGAAAATAAACAAATTAGAAGAGAAAGATGCTGGTAGTGATGCATATACACGCTCTGAAGAATCAAATCAATAGTATCATAATCAATTTTAAAATAAATAGATTATTTCCAAAAGCATACAACGAACTAAGTGTACAGACATGAGATCAATAAAATCACTTTGGTTGAGCTTTTATAAATTGTCAATATCTTTCCCATTCCCACATTTAAATTGATTCATCATTTTAATGTGCTCCCAATGCCTTCATTTCTGCAGATTATCTTAAAAACAATCTGCATACAGATAGGGAGTTATATGATATGACATGATATAATCATAATAATATATATACTATTGACAAAGAAAATAGTTCTGGGTGTGAATGTCATGCTCCAAATCAACACATATATCAGCGAATTGTAAAATGGTTTTGGAGATCTACTGTCACAGCATTCATTTGTGAACTATGTTATGTCAGAAAACTAGTATAAAACCGCAAGACAGATCATATATGTGTCACGCCCCGAAATCTGCAGCGGAAATTCATAAAATACGGGGTACGCGACAGCAG
>BQKN01057879.1:0-16553 GCA_022839385.1 Asparagus kiusianus | reverse complement strand
GATTTAAGGATAACCAATCCATCCCCAATATGATATCGAAATCATGCGTTTCTAGCATCATTAATTCTACGGGAAGTTCCTTGTCGAGAATATAAATTTTACCCCTACAACCTTGAGTTGATACTAATATGTTACCTCCAGGTGTACTAACAAGCAATTCTTGTTGTAGGGTATCACATGGTAATTGATTTCTCTTAACAAACTGTGTAGCAATAAAGGAATACGATGCACCAGAATCAAATAGTACTCGAGCAGGAACTGATGCAAAAGTTAGCGTACCTGTCACCACATCCTTGTTTGCTTCTGCTTCCTTCTCAGTCAAAGAATAAACTCGGACCTTGGCTTGAGGATACCGATTCCCACCACTGGACTGGCCAGTCTGGAAAGTATTCCGAGATGATTGCTGTAGGGGACAATTTGCTATCTTGTGATCTTTCTGACCACATCTCAAACAAGCCCCAGTATTTCTCCAATAACTTTTCGCTTCATGCCCAAGCTTATGACAAACATCACATCTTAAAGTTTTCTGATTTGGAAATTGCTCCTCTCTGCGTCCAAAATTCTGCTTTTTGTTTCTCCAATTCTTATTTCTTCCACCGCGATTATCCTGCCAGAACCGCTTCTTTGGGTAGGAGTTGCTCGTCTCATTCTTTGGCTTTGTATCAATTTTATTTTTCTCAATTAACAATGCCTTCTTCAACACTTCTCCATATGTAGGGAGTTCAAATGCACTGACCGCCTTCCGAATATCCGGTCGAAGCCCTTCCTCGAAGCGACGAGCTCTATCTTCCTCATTACCCAATAAGTGAATGACAAACTTTGATAGATAAGTGAACTCTTCTTCATATTCTGCTACCGTCTTGTCATCTTGCTCCAATTTTCGAAACTCCTGTTCTTTTTGCTTGCGAACAGTTGAGGAAAAGTATTTTACATAAAAAATATTTTTAAATTCTTCCCACGATATCTTGTATGCATTCTCACCCAATGTCCTGACCTGCATCTGCCACCACCCATAAGCACGGTCTTTTAACATGTATACTGCATAATCAACCTTCTCTTCAGGGCATTTCATGTATGCGAAGACCTTCTCTATTTCTGTGATCAAATGCTCAGCAATCATAGGATCAATTGTTCCCTCAAAACTGGGTGGAGATAGTTTCTTGAATTCTCCCATGCCACTTCTTAATTTTGGGTGTTCCTCGCTTTGACCACTCGTCCGATTGCGATCAATTTGATCTTGTTGTCTGGTGACTACAAATATCACCGCTTGCAGCATATCCATCAATGCATTATTATCTATTGAGTTTTCGGAGGTGGACGTACGAGAAATTCTAGATCTCATCATAACACCTATCGTCTGATTTAGATCCCCATCTCCATTAGGAGGGGTTTGCTCATTACCTGAAGCCATATCTTCCTATAATAAAATATTTGGGTCAACTATTGTATAAGAGATAATTTCTAAGCCTGTCACATATATGCAATCTAAGCACTCCTTAACAAACCTAAAAGGCTTCACTATAAACTGTTTATATATGTGATATATATGTATACAAAACCTTATTAAGTGGGGGAGTTTGTAATACCCCAACCCTTGAGAGGGTGATGTGATTAGTATTGATAGATTTGATTAGAATACTCATACCACCAAGATGCATCTTCTTTTCGGAAACCCAACTCTTAGAAACTCCAAAGTTAATCGTGCTTGGCCTGGAGAAATTCTAGGATGGGTGACCCCCTGGGAAGTTTTCCAGTGAGCACGTGAGTGAGGACAAAACGTGTTGGAAAGACATGTGGTGGTTTGTGAGGCCAGTCCATCAGATCTAATAGCGTACCGACTCCGGGATTCCGGGGCGGGGCGTTACAATATGGGTGAAGAATAGGGTAAAATCACTTAACTCCTATTAAGTTTGGAAATTTTGAGAACCTCAAAAACATTTTGGTTTGTTAAATTAGACCTCATAACCCAAATAGAGAATATTAATCACTAAACCCCAAAAACGCCATATTTTAGGTTCCCAAATAGAGAATATTAATCAAGTAGTCTGTTAATTTGGTATTGAGTTGATTATCTGAGTTACATGTTCCTTAGTTTATACACACACACCTGCCAACCTGTTAACCAATCGCCCACACTAGTAGGCAGCTATACATATATATAGGGTGGCTGTAATATCTAATCTAATATCTAATCAATAGGGTGGCTCATGATACTATCTGACATATCATTGGAGGCCAAGCGAAAGGAAAAAATCAAAACGTATTCACGATTTTCTGAAATTCCCAAACTTATTGGAGGTTTAGTAAGAGTTTCAAACTTTTAGAGGGTCGTATGCCGAAGGCCCAAACTTGTTGAGGGTATATTGAAATTTACCGTGAAGAATACTGCCAGGAATAGCCTCAACTCTGGACAAAGATGCGTTAACAACTAAATAGCTTCTCATACGGGCAATTAATACTACATAGATGTACCTTCTTCAGTTAAAATCAGAGCCCGTTTTGTACATACCTTTAACTTTGGTAGATATTTGGCTAATTCGATTAGTTTTATTAGAGTTCTAAAATCAGTTATATCAACCATCTGTCAATTTATTATTATTATTGTTATTTCTTTATATGAGCCGTAGATCCAGTTACATCTAACCATCAGAAGCTACAATCTCAACAACACTCTTCGAATGTACTTGCATCCCACATGGTGTTAACGTGGAAGCTTGCAGTTAGGAGATTAACCACCTGACACATTATTCATCCTGAATTTTGTTATATTATATTATATTTATATCGTACAGATTTGTGATTGCCATATATGATGCCATTTATATGTAGAATCTCATACAGAACTCATCATCAGTGAATGGTAATGCAATGAAGATACATGTGCAAATTAGTGCATTCAAAATGCACATGAAGCTTAATTTCAATAAAATGCTACTTAGGCAAAACCCCTATACAAAAAAAAAATGTGCCTGGTGGATTATATATATCTCCATTTTCTAATATCACTTCTAATATGATGCACATGTATTATACCACATTTTCCAGATTTACAGCAGAAGACACGTTCTTCCATCTCACGTTTGTTTCTGAATGCAAATTTGATAAAGATTACGTATGATATAGACAGGGAGACAAGTATATGTTTCCTTTAAAATGGTTAATGGTGATACCGAATAGCACAACTAGATCACCACGGCGAGCTTTTTGCTACCAACTATAAATTAAAAAATAAATGATACATATGGGGGGGGGAAATAAAAGGAGCAACTTTAAGAGGAATTATCGTATGATGGTATGAGTTTCATAGTCCAGCAACCCCTCATTGTTAGTTTGAGCCTAGAAACGAAGGAGCATACCTAGTGTTAGATAAGACATAAGGACCATGAGTTTGGATGGCTGGGCAAAAGAGAGGGCCAGATACTCTCCATTTCTCGTAATTGATCTCGCCGACAGACTCTGCACACCTCCAACAATGTACATATATCGGTTTCCTTTATAATTGAAGAAGGAAATCAAATATTTGAACTCCATCGCATCTATTCTTTTGATTGTTAACTTTCGATGCTGATACAGGCAAGCCAAGTAACTACATCAGGAGAAAGTAAGGAAGCACTCCATGAGTCTTGATTAATTTGCTAAACTTCTAATGAACTCCCTTGCAAAGAATCAGCAGTCTTTGCACCAAAATAGCAAGTTATATCAGATACAACGATGAAGATAAAGATCAGAAGATAAAAATAATTGCATACACTGACATCCAGTTAAAGTAAGCATTTGTTGTGAATATGAGCATTGAGGAGTTTCTAAGGAGGTGTTTATATAGAGAAAGGATTATGGTTCAGACAAAGGATTCACGCCATTTGGCACTCTTCATCATGACAGGATGAATTGAGTCCTGTCATTTTCCATTGAACATACGTTATAAACTAGCGTAAACAAATAAATCGTAACTTACATAGAACTTGTTTCTTGCCTATTCACGTGCACTGTCCTTTACACTTGAACATTTTATTTGCTACATACTAGTCATTATACATGAAATCAACTTGAGTATCCCCTTCTTACTTGTTTCTTAAATTACCAAAAGAACAATGTGAACAGATAAGGAAAATTCTTATACATTACTTGTCAGAACTATTCTACAGTTAACAAGCAAAGCCACTTAGAGCAAGGGCAGCAAGCTCCTACCGCCCGCTCTCAAGGCCCACGTGGCGGTTGGAGCTCGTGCAAACCCTCCAGCAAGCTCCCAAGGAGCCGCTTTGGGCTGGCGTGGCACGGAGCTTGGGAGTTCGTGCCACGGAGCTCCCAAGTATTAAAAAATTATTTTTTTACAAATAAAACCCCTATATTTGAACCCAGAACCCAGTTTCAAAATGTGTGTTAAAAAATTAGTCGTTGAACTGTAAAAAAATCTCTATAAATTCTCAATTCACTACACAAATCATTCCACACAACTCTCAAAAAACTCTATATTTTCCTATCAAATTACAAATCTCATGGATCCCTCCCAAAACTTTTATTCGCAACTCGTTAACGATGAAGGATCGACCTTATACCCGCCGTTCTATACAAACGTCGTAGAAGAAGGTCACCCCATCGAGTTCTCGCAATAGACAACACAAAAAGTATCATCCCAAGAAACACCGACCACAAAGAAAAAGAAGGCTTACACGTGGTCCGAAAATTAGACTGTCCACGAGGATAAGCTTCTTGTGTCTGCTTGGCTGAACAAGAGCCAAGACACCATCCAAGGTACAGGACAACACAAAGATAAGTTTTGGCACAGAGCTAACGACTACTTTATCCAATACTCCACCGATCCACGAGCCGCATACACCAAACCAAATGATGCATCGTTGATCAACGATTCAACTGTCCGTTAACAAGTTCTGCGGATGCGTTACACAGATTGAAGGAAGACAAAGATCTGGTACATGAATTATTTACCATGTAAATATTTAACTTATATGTTTTTATGTAAACACCATAGCATTGAAGAGAGGAACATATACGTTTAATTATTCTAAATTTAATTCTTGTGCAGACTGCAGAAGTAAAAGAATTATACCAATCTCTTTATGGTAAGTCATTCGTGTTTGACCATTGCTGGGTTGAGTTGCGTCATCATCAAAAGTGGATCCAACAAATGAAAATTTACAATAATATTTGATCACATCCGAGAAGAACCACAAACTCTGATTCCTCACCAAACAATTCCATGTCAGCGACCCCCATCTAGTTGAACACTGACTCGGATGATGTTATAGCAATGCCTGAAGGGAGGAAAGCGACAAAGCTCAAGAGGAAACAAGATGTAGAAAACTCTGAGTCTGCTAAGTCCATCATGGGAGAGGCTTTTGCGTGGATGAAGCAAACCACCAATCAAAAAATGGATCTAAAACAGAAGAAACAAGATGACGATATCATGAAGATGGATCTCTCAACACTCAATTCAATTCAACGACAATACTTTGAAATGCGTCAGGCAGAGATATTGGAGAGGTAGATGTCTAAGGGTTCTTCCTAATTATCATATATTATCTTATATTAAATTTATGATTGTACTCGCATCGCATCCACATTAGTTCTTCCTAATTATCAAATATTATCTTGTATTAGGTTTATGATTCTACTTAAAGTTGAAAATTTTGGCACTGAATGAAAACAACTACTTTATTGAAAATAAAATTGGCGTAGTACAATAACTCGAACTTCTTTGCTGAAATTACATTAGACATAAAAAAACTTAATCTTTGATAATGGATCCATTGAGCTGCCACAGATGCTCGATCAAATTATTTTTAGTGATTTGTGTGTTTGTGTGTTCCTGATCCGATGATGATTTTGGATGAACTCAGTTAGAAGCACCGTCCGCACATGAGAAGGTTCAACGACTGGTATCGAATCAATAAAGTCAAAATTGTTGTCCAATTGACAATCTCGTTCATCTTCAACGATCATGTTATGAATTATGATGCAAGCTGTCATGGTGTCTTTCAGCACACTAGGTTGCCAGAAACGTCCTAGTCCACGAACAATCGCAAATCGAGCTTGCAACATGCCAAAAGCTCGCTCAACATCTTTTCTTGTGCTCTCTTGTCGTTGAGAAAAGTACTTATACTTGTTTTCTCGAGGTGTTGGAATAGTCTTCACTAATGTAGACCACTCTGTTTAAATCCCTTCGGCGAGATAGTATCCCATATTATACTCGTGGCCATTGACAGTATAGTTGCACGGTGAAGCTCTTCCCTCCGCAAGTTGTGTGAAAACCGGTGATGTAGAACATTGAGGTCATTGTGAGACCCTGGTAGTCTAAAGAAGGCATGTCATATCCAAAGATCTTTGTTAGTTATACCTCCAAAATAATTGTAGGTTCATGAAAATGCCCAGTATACATACTTCGCTAGGCGGTTGGACAGTTCTTCCATGTCCAGTGCATGCAGTCGATGCTCACAAGCATACCAAAAAAACCTCGTTGTGAACCTTCCTCGAGCAGGCGTGTAACGTCTTCATTAGTCAGTGAACGAAGGTATTCCTCCCCAAAGATATTGATAATTGATCGAACGATCCTCTTCACGCTCTCAAGCGACGTACTTTTACCGATCCGAACATAGTCATCAAAGGAGTCAGTGGATGCTCCATATGCGTGCATCCGCATAGCTACAGTAATCTTTTGAAGGCTAGATAGTCCCAACCGTCCAACATTATTCCTCTTTTGGACGAAGTACTTGTCATGTTCGACGACTGCGTCATGGATTCGAAGGAATAACGAACGCGTCATTCTGAATCTTCGACGAAAATAATAAAGAGGATAGGTTGGTGCGTCAGCAAAATAATCTTGGAACAATCGATTGTGGCCTTCCAGTCGGTTTCGATGGAGCACGATACGTCTTTTGTGTTGAACTGAAGTTGAACCTTTCTCTTGTTCTTCTTCCTCAACGACAGCAGCTCCCATAAGAAAGAACGTCTTCATCATTTCATCATCGCTAGAGTTAGATGAGCTAGACATTTTGTTCTGGGAGATGATGGATTGAGGTGAGAATGCATTGAATTTTATAAGAATCAGTCGGTTGACGGTCACAGTTTGTGATACCTCGAACTTCGTGCCCAACCTCGAAGACCACGGGTTACCTCGAAGACCGTGTGCTTTCCCTCAACGACCGCGGGTTACCTCGAAGACCGTGTGCGCTCCCTCGAAGGCCGTATCCAACGGTTAGAAATAGAATAAAAGAGGTTTAAATATAATTGAAAGTAATGAGTAAAAAAATTAAAATAGAAGTCGGGTTTTTTTTATATTGTTGGAGCTCCTAACTAGGAGCTTGTTGAAGCTCCATAAAATAAGGAGGGTCTCCCAAGACTATTTTTTTAATTTTTTATTTCAAAATGCTTGAGAGCTCTTGAGAGCTTACTGACTAGGACTCCCACCTAGGAGCTTGCTGGACTTGCTCTTATAAACAGATAAAAGGTACTGGTGATTTTGTTTATTTTTCTATAAAAAGAATACTGGAATCAAGTCATTTTTGTACCTGACATGTTATCCTAAGATATACACAAGAAAGATGGTCTCACGACGTAAACACCCTACACCAGAATGAGTACATTTCCACCTGCTTTTGAAAATGTAAAGTTTGACTTAATGACCTTGTTTTTGTTGCTTTCAAGGGAAAATTTCAAAGTGCACATACTATAATTATGCTAAACATTAATTTCAAATACTATACCAAAATATTTCATAAATGACAAATTTTCAAGAGAACTACCTCTCAATTGTGAATAATGCTAGGGAAACACAAGCTTGTAATGACAAAATATTTTATAAAAAATACGCATGATATTTTGATCCTCATTGTGTGTGCTACAATTGAAACAAAAAAAAAAACAGCAAATATCACAAAATGATGTTTTATGACATGCTATTGAAGGAATACCAACAACAAAGGTGATATCATTTTATTTTGTCCAGGAACTAAAAGCTCACATGTCTAAATGATGTATTTTTGTAACGAAATAATACTTTCCGTACTCAATATATAATACTCTAGCAACCGATTTATAAATTTTGCACTCTTAGGCCCTCCAGTGCCAATACAAATTTCGTGATTTAAACATACAGGTAAATTAGCAAGTGAAATCTTATTGTCGGTTCAGGCCCTACATGACCGGTACGCAATCACCATCTGCAAATGACCAACTCATATGTTCAACTATCCTTTGACTTGACAAATCATTGAACTAGGAAAATGTCAGTGTGATCAACTGAATCAGAATAGGATAGAAGAGAAATCAGGTAGTGATTCATATACATGATCTGAAGAATCAAAACAACATTATTGCAATGCATTTTAGAATAAGCAGGCCACTTCAAAGTGCATATAGCTAATTAAGTGATCAGTCTCAGGCCTCTGGAAGGTCAAATAAGGAATACAACAAGTGGATAAGCAAATTGATTTGAATGAAATCAGGAAAAAGAGACTGCACCTGGTTTCTATGAGCAAATGCAAAGTGAAGATCCTGCACATTTGCTACAAGCACATTAAAAAGAAATATACTTTTCTCTCTGTTTCCTTGGAGTTGCCATGCTCCACTGAGTAACTGCCTTGTCTATAAAAGTTATAATCAGCTTCCTGTCCTTCAAAATTTAAATATATCTTTTCTGTTCCCATGTTTAAATTTCTTACTCGATTCAATGTGCTCCATTCCTTTCATTTTTGCAAGTTGTCTTGATAACAATCCACAGATACAGATAAGCACTATGAAATGACACAGTATAACCATAAGTAACACATATAATAAGCAAATAGCATCTAAATATGGCAGCATTTTGTAATCAACGAAAAGATGGCAGATAAGATAATCGTGCGAGAAATGGAGGTTGCTGAACTACTGGTCTTCACCAGGAAAATCTTCATAAGATTGAAGAAAACAAAACCACAACAAAGAGAAGAGAGTTGTGGGGATCAAAGAGAAATTGATTCAGACTGAATTTTCATAGATACAAGGTAACGAATGAAGGAAACAATATTAAAATAAGAAAATTAAAGTTGCCCATTCAGGTCTGATTTCAGTTCATATCTGCACAGTCAGACCTGAAGCTTGGACCTAGAAATTTAAACTTAATTTATATATCATTGTGTTGATTTGCATATAATTTTGATCAGGAAGGCCGTAGAGATAGAGTGGAGGCGACATTTGACACCAGAAAGGCATGCTTGCCTATCAAAGCACATGCCAAACACGCACGCTTGCATGCGCACACCATCACACACACATGTTCCTTAGGGACCAAATTGTGAGAATACCATACATACATATACGCATTTAATGAATTTAGCATGAAAGACGTAAAAGAAGAACTTTTTATATTTTATTGAACTCCTTTTATTGAAACACGGAGGGATTATTTGTCTGCCATTACTATCCAAAAAAAAGAAAGAATTAAAAAAAGGTAAGCTACCCTCTTTTTTATATTTTATTTTCGAAGTGAACATAATATAATTATGGTTAAACATTTATTTCAAATACAAACTGCTGAGGGTTTTTTCACAGTTTGATATGATATTGCTTTCTCGAATTCATTTCTATACAGTGCATGCTAAATTTTAGCCCTTCCTATCCCTCTTTTTTAGCTAAAAGACATCAGTCATCTCTGGTACTCATCCATCCTTCACACACCTATAGGAGATCGATGGACATAATTGCCGTAACAAAATTTCTATATAAGTACCATATGAGTGCCAAAATTTCTGAAAGAATTACCATTTCAGTTGTCGCTAATATTTTGGGAAGCACAAGTCTATAACGCACATAATGGTACACATGATTCTTTGAACCTCAACATAATAGTATGCATGGTTTCATCAAGAGAACAACTTATTGCCCATCTTAAAGAGGTTGTTAACAACTCATCCTAAGATGAAGCTAAATGATTAGTTTAATCGAATTGATTAAGCTAAATGATTAGCTGGAAATCTATGAAGATCAAGTTGATAAGCCGAATAATTAGCTCAAGATCTATGAAGATCTATTTGGTTAAGCCAATAATTAGCTCAAGATCTACGAAGATCTAGTTGGTTAAGCCAAATAATTAGCTTAACAAATGAATATTATTATTATTATTATTATTATTATTATTATTATTATTATTATAGTTTTGGGTCGAATCTGATCAGGTTGAGATAATTTCGGGTCGGATTTGATCAGAGTCGGTGATGAACGGTGTTCCTGATGAACATTACTGTTGCGGATGAACAATGTCTTTGAAGTGGTTGATGGTGGTGGATGGCAGCTAAGGTTTGAGAGGGGTAGAGGGTGGCGGCTAGGTTTGGGAGGGTGGCGGCTAGGTTTGGGATGGGGCCGGCTAGAATTTGAGAGGGGTAGAAGGTGGCAGCTAACGTTTGAGTGGATCGCGGTAAGGTATAGAAAATTAGAGAAAGGAGAGAGGGTGGCGGTTAGAGATTGGAAAATTGGAGAGAGAAGAGAGGGTGGCTCTGGTACCGTGTCAATGTGAAACCCTCAAGAGCTTTTATTATCTCTCTTAGATGTTATTTATAGTATTTAGGGATACAAAAGTCTCTCTACACCTATCTAAGCATATACCAAATATACACACATACAAGTGCCTTGGCGACCAAAATGTGAGAATAATCATACAGTTATAAGCACTTAATATATTTTAACCAAAAGAAGTAAAAAAAGGTAAGCTTGCTATTTCTTGATGTCTTTGCCACTATACCAATACTCTAAAGTTTTCGGTGAGGATTGAGCAATATTATAATTTTATAGTCTAATACTATCAAAACATATATTAGACACAAAAGAGATTACAGATTAACAGCATCACAAGCATGCAAATAAAAATTACAACATGAAATTGTATGAATTCATTTAACAGATCCAGCTGCCAAGTTCAATCAATAAAATGGCCACAAAAGGAGCCTTTCAAGATAGATAGTAATTGACAAATATAAGTTCATACAGAAATACAAACACACCATCTGTAAATAGTAATGATTTTAAGATGCAGCGTATGTGCATACTACTGCATTCAACAAGTATAATAAAGCTTGATTTCCTATTGTAAATAGAAGAAACATCAATACAAGAGTAGAGAGTGACTTGTGCTGCACATTTTCCAGATTTGTAAAGTATAAAGTACATATGAATTCTCCTAATATCTCCCTCAATTCAAAAATACGCTACCATCCCCTATGAACAAAACATACTAGCATGGCTTAGTTATTATCTAAGGGTTAACTCCATCACGTCCGTGATGGCAATCTTTCCAATAACGAAGCAAGAAGACTCAATTTTACAAGAGATACAGTATAGAAAAGAAGGAGAACTGCAGTATGCTTCCTTTTCAGATGGTTAAATGTGATTACCAGTAGCAGTACCAAATCACCATGGCAAGATTTTTTTACCATCTGTAGACCAAAAATAGATAAAAAGCATGGAAAACAAGGAAGATACTCTCCCGCTTCTCATAAAACAAGAAGAGGAGATAAATCTAACAACCCTCCTTAGACTTCCCATGTCCCACACATGAGTCAGCTCTTAGCTTAAGCTTTAAATACCAACACACATCGATTTCCTTCATTATTGGAGGAGGAAACCAAATGGTAATACTCCATTTCTTCTATTCTTTCTATTCTCAACTTCGGATGCTGATGTTGCCAAGCTAAGTGACTACATCGAGAGAAAGGAAGAAGTACTCCATGAATTCTTATTTGCTTGATTTCCAAACGAACTCCCTTTGTCAAGGAACATCAAATAAGCATTGCAAGTTTCTGCATCAAATCAAACTAATTGCGCGCATACACCCACATCCTGCTAAAGCACATAATGAAAAAGCTCTTAAGTTTGTATTGCAAACATGAGCATTTAGGGGTGTCTAAGGAGGTGTTTATATAAGGAAAAGGTTGCAATGTCAAACAAAACATTCACACCATTTAATCCTCTTCATTATGACAGAAGGGCTAATTCCTGTCGTTTTCCATTGAATATACTTTGTAAGTTTAAAATAGGTCTACACTTGAGTAAACAAACAAATTGTTTGTAACCGACATGGAATTGAGTTGGTCCCTTAGGGGCTGTTTGGTTGTTGTTGGTAAGTTGTGTATTTATGACACAACTTGGAAAGTTATCCACCTCATCAATTTTACTTTTATATTTTTCTTTGTTTGTTTTTGATTCCATTGGAATCATAAATTGTTTGTTTGGTTTGCAAATGTAACTTTAATTGTTTATTTGAAAAGTGTAAAAAGTGGTCCCTACTCAAATGATCATATTGGTTGGAATTATTTTTTATTATTTTTCCTGACTTCAATGTCAGCTTTCTCCTAAAATCATGTTTTTTTTTTATGAAATCACTTTACAAGCCACAACAGCATATGAAATCACTTTACACTTTCACAACTACAAACAAACAATTGAAAGTGATAAAAGCTGACATTGGGACCCACTTTTTTACACTTTCCATCCTTTTACATGGTAAAAACATACAACCAAACAGCCCCTTACTCTTCACGTGGACTGCTCCCCCGCTGTACTTTCCTTTAATGTTTTCTTCCATGTATACTACTTATTGACTTCTTAATACACGAGAAGAACGTGAGTTAGCTCATTCTCATTTATTACTTATATACAATTAGTAACTGACGTGTCAGTTGGTTCCTGACTATTAATATGGACTAACAGTTACACTTTGCTTTAACATGTTATCCCCAATATACTACTTTTTTAATTGCTAGTAGTCACGCCGTTCGGCCCTATTCATAATGACAAAACGGCTAATTCCTATAATATTTCGTTGAATATACTTTATAAGTTTAAGTTAGATTTACACCTATATAAGCAAACAAATACGTTGTAGCTGATATGAGAGTTGGTTACTGACCATCCATGTGGACTGCCCGTTACAATTTCCTTAATGTGTTGTGCCTTGTGCACTACATTTAGACTCGTTAGTACATAAGACAAATGTGAATAGCTCTTTCTTGTTACATTTTATGTATAATTTGTAATGACTAAGAGAAACGAACAAAGGTGGTTGAAACGAGATAACTGGTCATTTTGATTCTTATTCATTTTTTTTATAAAAATGCTGGAATCGAGTCGGATTTGTACCTTTTATGCTAATCTTAGGGGGAAGTGGGAAAAAGTGTAAGGAAGATGGTCCTCCTTGTGACAAATAAGACTTGGACCACAATGAGATAAATTTGCACCTACTTTAGAGAAAGTGGTAAAGTTTGGCTTGAAGCCTACTACTATGGTTAAGTTTACAAAGGAAACATAATATAACTATGCTAAACATTTATTTCAAACACAATACCGACGTTAGTACATAAGTGCTAAAAATTCAGAGAGAAATACTATTTCAGTTGTCTGTAATATTCTCGGAAGCACAAGTTGGTAATGTACACAATGGATACAAATAAATATTTTGAATCTTAACATTGCATACTAGAAATGCAATGGAAAGTAATAGCTAACATCCAAAATATGAAATTTAATGGCATTTAAATGAAAGTGTACAAACAAGAAGCATAACATTTTAGTTTGTCTTTGAAGTGAAATTTAGACGTCTAAAATATATTCGTAGACAAGAAAACTTGTCATGCCTCATATTGTATCTCATTAACACCCCTCCACTGCTAGTTTTAGCGGTAGTTTGCATAATAGCTATTATCTTGATCTTATATACTTTTTGTAAATTTCGCACACCTAGGACCTCCAGTGCCAACAAAAATTTGTTGCTTCACGTGTAGGACACTTACCCATCATGAGTCTTTTCTTTTATTTCCTTTCACTATGGGACTAAAGCCCCACCCTTTGTCCTTAATTTATCATGTTCAGGTTTTGTTCCATGGGCACTTGTGATGAATACATAATAGTTACAAACTATTTATTCATTTATACTTTTAAACCTAAACTTATAACCTATATTCAATGGAGAATGACAAGAATCTACTCCTACGATCATGATGGAGAGGGCCAAATGGCATGAATACTTTGTTTGACATTGCATTTCTTTTCCTATATAAACACTTACTTAGAAACGCCAGAACACTCATATTCCAAACAAAATCTTACTTTAGTAGGATGTTAATGTATGCAATTAGTTTTGGTTTTCTTATCTTTTTCATTGTTGTATGTGACAGAGGATGCTATTTTGGTGTAGAGATTTCTGATACTTGTTTGACGTTCTTTCACAAAAGGAGCTTATTTGGAAATTAAGAAAATCAAGAATCGTGGTACTTATTTTCTTTCTCCCATTGTAGTCACTTGGTTTGGCTATATCAGCATCTAAAAGTAGAAAGAATTCATGAGATGCAATTCTACTATTTGATTTCTTCCTCCAATCATAAAAAGAAAATCTATATGTGCACTGGTGGAGGAAGAGACTCAATGTCTGTGAGATCAACTACGAGAAATGGGAGAGTATCTTATTTTCCCAATGGCCCAGCAATCATAGTTCATATTCCCTATGGATTCAAACTTTTTTTTTCTACTTGTAAGTCAAAAAATAAGTAAATAAGTAAAACTTGCTAAACATGGTATTGGATCCTTTTAAGGAAAATAAGTAGATTGCCAAACATGCTCTGAAAGCTGACTCGTGTGTGGGACATTGGGAAAAGTAATAAGGGTTGTTGTCATGTGAAACGCATGAGTTAGTTCATCTCATCATTGCATCTTTTCCATATTTTTCCATGAATGTAATTTATTTTTATTATTGTCTATAGATGGTAGAATAAAGTTTGCTGTAGTGATCTAGTTTCCCTCCTTACATACTTCATCTCTTGTCAATGTTTTAAAAAACAAACAAGAGATGGAGGAAAGATTTTGACATCCCTAGGCTAAAGTGAGTAATCTACAAGGATTTTTTGTCCGTACAAGAGAGTGGGAAATTTTTGTGTAGTGGAGATACAAGGGGAGGTGTGTATCTTCTACTGTAAACCAGGAAAATGTAGCACAGTATACATGTGCATCTTATTGGCAGTGATACTAGGAAATGGAGTTATTAACTATGAGTCACCTTCTCCTCATGTAAGAAGTTTGCCCAGTCAGAATAGCTTTTTTTCGAAATTAACCTTCAAAGTGTCAGAATAAATATAAAACAATAATCCTGGAACCTCACTATAACTTTAGAGTTTTAGTATAATGGTTATGGGGACTAAATTTAAGATGGTACCAGAGCAACCCGGGTTCAAATCTCGCTGGCCATGAATTAATGTGGATTTTAAAAAATTGTTAATGCTACGTGAGTACAGATTTTTAGCCAATAAAAAGGGTGCTCAACCCTCACCATAACTTTGGAGTTTTGGTCTAATGGTTAGAGGTACTAAATTTAAGACAACGTGCACTTCAATACATTAGTATGCACAAAATCTGTATCTTGAATTCATTAAGATTTATAGACAATGTTTCTGTATGAGATTTCTACATATAGACGGAAACAGATACCGCAATTATAATCACTATTGAAGAAAGGCCCCTCTTATGTTGCCATTGATTGAACTTGCCAGCTGGCTTCGTAAATAGAACTTCAAACATTTGTATTTCATGGTATCAGAGATCTGTAACCTGTCTTTGCTATTTCTATGGCCTTGCTCATTGACATTAGATCCAAAACCAAATTAACACTAACACATATTTAACTCAGTTCCAAACCTAGATCCAAAGATATAGATATGGTTCATGTTTATAACTTATTTAGATATCAAGACATCAATGACAACTTTAATTTTCTGATTGCAATTTGTTTCCTTCAATCATGGCCTTGTATCTCAAGAATTCACTCTAGATCATGTTCTTAGTACCAGGCCACTGTAGTGTATGTATATGTATTTTGACCTGTCTGGATAATATTAGAAACAAAGAGGTCGAAAGTGGTCCTTGTGACACATAATAGTTAAGATCAGAAACTACATTTTTGACCTGCTTGAGAAAAATGGTATAGTTCTGGTTGAAGCCTAATTTTTACTGGTTCCAAGGGTAAATTTTTGAAGTGAACATACTATGATGATGCTAAAACGTTTATTTTGAATACTATAGTGAAATTACTACATATGAGCCAATTATAAGAGAATTGCCATTTCAGTTGTGAGTATATTATAGAAGCACAAGTAGGTAATGTACATACTTGCACGATGAATATAATTGTTTGAATCTCAGCCCTCGATGCCACAATTGCAATAAAGTATAAAACATAATAACTAAAAAAATGAAGTTTCATGGCATGCTAATGAAAGTGTACAGACAAGAAGCATAATGGCGTTCCTTGTCTTAGAAGTGAAAATTTAGATGTTTAAAAAATATTCTAGCAACAAAAAAATATTTTACAGGCATCATCTTATATCTCAATAACATCCCTCCACAAGTAAAGGCTTTAACAGTAGTGTGCATATAGGTTTTACCTTGATCTTATTTACTTTTTGTAAATTTCGCACACTTATGGCATTCAGTGCAATGAAAAGTCGGAGCATGCTTCACGCTTAGGACGCTTGTTGTTGACATATTAGTATTAGTGAGGGACTTATTTGTAAGTTGTGTAG
>BQKN01057878.1:10619-21529 GCA_022839385.1 Asparagus kiusianus | reverse complement strand
TGATTTGGACTTTGATTCGGTTGTGTGGTTGACTTGTTCAGATTCGACTTGTTGACTTGATTCCAAATATGGCAGTTAATCCGCTTCTGAGTTCGAGTCCGGAATTGATCTTGATTCGATCGTTATATCACCGAGTTCGCTCTTGTTTAGATGACTCGGTGATTCCCCGAAACGTTGGTTTGATTCCGCGTGCGAGTGGATGCGTTCCAATGCTTGGGTGCGATTTGTTGGCTTCGTCGCCTCGTTAACCTGCTCCGTTGCGTATGGCTTGGCTTCGGCGTTAGCGGGATAACGGTCGTGCTTGGATACGTCGCTCGATGGTCCGTTTGTTGAATTGGCGTCGTCGAGCTGCGATAAGGGACCTATAGGTAATTTTATACGCCTACAGATGCGTCAATGACTCGTATTTATAGAATTTCTGGTAAATTCTCAGCCATCAATGGGTTTGATGAGCCTTTTCCGACTACCGTTTGAGTCGGGCTAGCATGCAGATTGTTTAGATCCGTTCTGCACATAACGTTGTGCTAAAAGAGTTAACTCTTTTAGTGCTACGACATTAAATACGTAGACTTCGTCTTTCTCACGGGAATAGACTACCCCACAACGCGTGTTAGGCACTGACTTATCCTTACTTAGGATTCAGGATAAAAATCCCCAGACTCAGATTCTGGTGTCTTCTTCAATCGGCAAAAGACTAAACCGGTAACGCGTGTTAGGCGTTGACTTATCCCTGCTTAGGCTTCGGGATAAAATTCCCCGTGCGTGTGAGGCACGGATTATGGTGTTATTAATAACAACCTGCCACAATATCGAATATGTAGGCTTTTGTCCCTTTTTACGGTTAAGGACTAACCGGCAACGCGTGTTAGGCGCTGACTTATCCCTACTTAGGCTTCGGGATAAAAGTCCCCAGACTAGAATTCTGGTGTCTTCTTCAATCGGTGAAAGACTAAACCGGTAACGCGCGTTAGGCGTAGGCTTATCTCTATTTAGGAGTTGAGATAAAATTCCCCATGCACAAAGTGTCCGGATGGGAAGTTAGGAATTATGTCTTTTCTGAGAACAAAGACAAACTGGAAGCTGAGAGAGGAAGAATTTTATATTCTATCTCCCAGTGCTGAAGAGGAAGAATTTTATATTCTACCTACAGCTGGAAAGGAAACTCAAGGTGGGATCTCCACCCCCAGGATCCGAAAGGATGAAACTAGGAGTGGGATCTCCACTCCGAGAATCGAAAGGTTCAAACGACCCTAACTTTTATAGGATTGGTCATTTGAATCAAAAGAAGCCTAATTTCTACCCTAACTTTTATAGGTTTGATGGAAAAAGGAACAAAGGCAAATTTTCGTTTATCGAAAAGGAATGACTCGGTCTTAGCCCTGGCTATGGTAGGTTTGACTAAGTGAGATTGGGAACAATCCTAACTTTTATAGATTTGATTGTCCGAACTGGAAGTGGACCTCTCGTTCATGGGAGGAATCGAGAGGGGAATTTGGCTTTGGTCCTAACTTTTATAGGTTTGACCTGAAAGCAAAGAGAGTGGAATACGGGCAGCAATGAGAATGCCAACTCGTACTATCACTCAAAGGAAGACTTCAATGTTAAGTGATTAGGACCTAACATGTTGAGTCTGAGAACTACCGATGACTAGCAGATTGGGATTTTGGTGAACCCACCATTAATTGATCTGATCAGTGGATGGTTTGGTGAGGGAAGATTAACCTATCAAAGGACTAGATCTCATCTCACAAAAATAACCCATGAAAGTTAGAATCTGACAAGAAAGAACATTCGGAATTCGAATGTGGACTTCTTATTCATCTCTTCTACAGCGACTGGGTTATCCCTACGAATACCGTATGTGGTATTCTTCTGGGAACTTCCCAATATATCAATTATCCTAAAGATACTAAGGATAGTATCTTTTCAGGAATTTGCCATTTATTGGCATCATAAGCCGGTCACCATCCTTGGTGACTAAGCGATATGCGCCGTTCGAGTAAACTGTTTCTACCACGAATGGCCCTTCCCATTTGGGTTCAAATTTGCCCTTCTTCTTGGAGTTAAGGATCATAGGCCGTCTTTCAGTTAAGACCAAATCTCCTTCTTTAAAACTCCTTTGTCGGACCTTTTTGTCGAAGGCTCGAGAAATTCTGGCTTGGTAAAACTCAATATGTTGTTGAGCTTCCAGGCACTTTTCATCGAGCATCTCAAGTTCTTCGAGGCGTTTCTGATGTTGTTCTCCGGTCGTCATCTGGGTTGCAAGAGCGATCCGAAGAGATGGAATTTGGATTTCCAAAGGGAGAACGGCTTCACATCCGTACACCAATGAATATGGGGTTGCGCCGGTCGGTGTACGTACCGTAGTACGATAGGCCCATAGAGCCGCGCCAAGCTTGTCATCCCAATCCCGTTTATTATTCTTCACGAGTTTTGATAAGAGCTTTATGATAGTCTTGTTGAAAGCTTCAGCTAATCCATTTGCTGTGGGATTGTAAGCCGTTGACGAGATATCCTGAATTTTAAACTTTTCGCAGAACCTTATGAAGGCGTTGCTGACAAATTAAGGGCCGTTGTCATGTATGATTCGTCTTGGAACACCATGTCTATAGATGATATGGTGCTTAATGAATGCAATGACGTTGCTCGTTTTAACTTCTCTAAGTGGAACTGCTTTAGCCTATTTGGAGAAGTAATCGGTAATTGCCAGGATGAACCGGTCACCTTTGACTGACGGGGGATTTATAGGACCAACAATGTCCATTCCCCAAGTCTCAAATGGCCATGACGTCACCGAAGGATGCAGATGCTCCGGAGGTTGGTGCATATAATTCGCGTGTACTTGACATGCGTGACACTTTCGGGCGTATGTGATTGCATCACTCATCATGAAAGGCCAAAAATATCTTATTCTTCTGATGCGATCATAAAGCTTGGGGCCAGGTTGGTGTGCACCGCACTCTCCTTCATGTGCCTCTCTAAGGACTTCTTCAGCTTCTTTGGTTGATAAGCAACGTGCTAGCAACCCATCGTACCCCCTGCGGTATAGCGTTCGATTCTCCGTATTATAGTAGAATCTTGGCGCTCTTCGTCGGATTGAGTCTCTTTCCTTCACATCTTCTGGCAAGATTCCATGCAAGACGTAATCGATGATGGGGAAACGCCAATCTCGGGGTTCGAATTCAGCCTGAGTTGCGTGCACCTCTTGCACCTCTTCTTCTTTGTCATCTTCATCGTAGAGTAGAACCAGGAGTTGGTGAGTTCTTACCGTAACAAACTGTTCCGTCCCGGGAGGTTGTGCCAGCGATACGGCTAAAGCTGCTAACGCATCTGCGTATGTATTCTGTAACCGCGAAACGTGCTCGATGAAGAATCCTTCAAATGATTCCGCTATTTCCACTGCCATCTTATGATATGGTAGTAAATCCTGACTTCGGACTTCATACTCCCCTTGGACTTGTTTAACTATTAGTTGAGAATCACCGAAAGCTTCGAGATACTCAACCCCCAGCTCCTTAGCGAAATTGAGTCCTATAATCAGTGCGTTATACTCTGCTACATTATTCGAGCATGGCTCGGTTAATGAGTAAGCTCGAGGCATCACATGTTTTCCTGGAGAAACTAACACAACTCTAACTCCGGAGGTAACCTTAGAACATCCAGTAGCACTTGCCATATTAGCTGCTCGTGAGGCGCCATCGAAGTACAAACGCCATACTTGTTGGTGCGAAGTTGCGTTGACTTCGTGGGTTTCATCAGGTAGGTCGTCATATATCTCGGCGGTATCCGTAGTTGGATTAGCTGCCAGGAGATCACAGATGGCCTGCCCTTTTACTGACTTCTGTTGTTTGAAATATAAGTCATATTGGGACAAGAGTAAGGCCCATTTTGCTAACCGCCAATTCATGGAAGCTGTTTGAGTCATGAACACTCGGACTGGGTTAACTTTAGAGATGACATAGATGGTCTGTCCAACCAAGTAATGCCGCATCTTCTGGATGGCGAACACTAAAGCGAGGCATTCTCTCTCAATCATGGGATATCGAGATTCCGCGCCTACCATGGTTCGGCTTAAATAATATACTGCTTGCTCATGACCGTTATCGTCATCTTGTGCAAGTAATGCACTTAATGAGTGGCTCGTCGCCTTGACATAAATCAAGAACGGTTTGCCTGATTTCGGTGCGACGAGTACGGGAGGTTTTGAGAGATATTCTTTAATACTCTCGAATGCCTTTTGACAAGCATCGTCCCACACGAATGACACGCCCTTCTTTGTGAGCTTGGAGAACGGTTGGCATTTTCCTGAAAGGTTCGACATGAACCGACGGATATAAGCTAATCGCTCTTGTAATCCTCTGAGATCTTTGAGGTTTCCCGGCGGTTGTAATTCATTAATTGCCTTTACTTTATCCGGGTCAATGTGAATACCTTTGGTGGTGACGACGAATCCCAGGAATTTACCACTGGACATTCCGAGGAAAGACTTGGTAGGGTTCATTTTCAATTGATGGGCTCGCATCAAGTCGAACATGGTCTTCAAGTCCTTAATGTGATCTTTCTTATCACGACTTTTCACAACTAGATCATCCACGTAGCATTCGACAGTCTTTCGGAGATGCTCCTGAAAGATCTTTGACATGGCTCGCTGATATGTAGCACCTGCATTCTTTAAGCCGAAGGGCATAACTGTGTAGCAGAAGACGCCGAGAGGCGTTCTAAATGCGGGATGCTTTTCATCATCTGGATGCATCTTTATTTGGTTATAACCAGAGAAACCATCCATGAAAGACATCCTCTCGAACCCGCACGTATTGTCGATGATAACATCCGTGATAGGAAGGGAAAAATCATCTTTTGGGCAAGCAGCGTTGAGGTCTCTAAAGTCAATACAAACCCTAATCTTTCCATTCTTCTTAAGGACCGGGACAATATTGGCAAGCCATTCTGGATGTTGCTCTTCCCTAATGAAGCCCGAGTCGACAAGCTTTTTAACCTCAGCTTCGATCGCCTCCATCATTTGCGGGCGAAACCGTCTTTGTTGTTGTTTGATAGGTTTGACATCCAACTTAATATTGAGACGATGCACTGCTACGTTTGGATCGAGCCCTGGCATGTCTTCATAATTCCAGGCGAACACATCGATGTACTCCCTGATAAGAGAGATTAACTCTTCTTTCTCCTCGGGTAGGAGACTGTCGCTAATGAATATCGGCTTCGGATTTTCCTCACTTCCCATATTCACTTGGACTACTTGATCTTCGGTAGGAGGTTCTCTTTGCTCAAACCTATCGCCGTACTGCATGTTTAAGTGATGAACCCACGGATCTTCCCATGTCGGCATCTGATCATCTTCTTCTATTATCGCTGGATCAACCGTAACCATGTTCGACATTAGCTTTTTAAACATTTCACCAAGACTAGCATCGGAATCCCAAGCCGAAGAGTCAGAAGAGTATCCTTTTCTAGCCTTGTTGGCAATTTGATCGATGACTTGCCAGCAACACTCGTCGTCGGATGAGGAGATATAACCTAGACCTCTTTTGTGGCGATAATAATCATCGGGTTTCCCTTTTGGTACATAAGCCATCCGAGGCGGCGCTCGCGGACCTCGACCAAAGCAAAGACCCTCTCCTAGCGTGAAATCATATCCATACATTTCCATCATATTGCGTGCTTTCGCATCATATCTGAATAGATGAGGAGCAGGTTTATCATCGTCGTCTTCCTCCTCCAAGAAGTGGTCAGGTATCGGAGATTCTCTTCCTCTGCCATAAACGACCTCCTTTCCACCCCCTGTCCCTGCGGGGATGACAAGCGTCATTCCGCACGGGTCGTGTACCTGTTTTTCGTCATGCAAAATGATTGAAGAGGCATATACAAATCAGGGTTATCATAAAGCTCTTTAGCGACATTATCAAGACACATCGAGTACTCTAAATCATCGTTTATTGATAGTTCTTCGGCAAGTTGCCAATTACAACTACTTTCCGATGATTTATCATCGTCAAGATTGATTACAATGGGTACAATGTCATTAAGTACAAAACCACCATCATAATCAAACCCAGCTTCGGTATCAGCTTCATCCCCGCTGTCCGTCCCTTGGGCCGATGGTTCAGTATCGGATTCAACACCGTATAAAAGGGAATCGGTAAAATAGTTCTCCAATCCTTTAAACGGTTGCTTATCCGCGACCACCGTCTTAACTTCATTATTTGTGTCCACATACTTAAGGTATTGATGCAGAGTTGACGGGACTATAAGGTTACCGTGGATCCAAGGTCGACCCAACAGTAAGTTATAGGATGTTTCCGCGTCAATCACATAACAAGTAACTTCTGACTTCAAATCCCCGATCTGGCATTTGATTCGGATCTTCCCCAAGGGTCTGGACCCGCTGGTGTTGAATCCATAAATCGTAGTGCCAGTGGAGGCTAGTTTGCTAGTCGGAATCCCGAGATGATGCATCAATCGGAATGGCATGATACTAACAGCGGAACCCGGATCAACTTGGATTCGATTGACCACGCTGGAGCCAATGTGCCCAGTGAAATACAAAGGTCTATCATGCTTTGAGTTCTTCGTCTACATGTCTTCTTTGGTGAAAGAGATGCAGGGAAAATGATGCGCCGCGAGATTGCAGTGTTGAACTGACGACTCCGGTTCTTCAGAAGATGGCTTGATTCGAGTCAAGAAAGCTTCAGAGTCACTCAAGGCCTCTTGTAATGCTTTCCTTGTATCCTTTGAAAGACGCAACAGCTCGTATAGGGTTATCCTAGCCGGGATATTGGCCAACTGCGCCATGATGTCAAAATGGGGCGGAGAGCTTGCATTTCCCGGTTTGTCTCTCCCGATCGGATGATTGAATCGAGACTGCCTCGGGTTTTGGGCTTCTTGACGTAAAGGCTCTTTCCCTTTCTCCTTCTGCTGGACTTTCTCCGTAGCTACAGGCGTTGGGGGAGTTGCTGCAATTCCCAGTTCTGCCAATGTCTTGGAAGGAGCGGTTTTGGTGCCCAATTGCTCGGAAGCCTCCGGGTACTTGTAGTGATACTCATTCCTACTTCGGGTTGCAAAGGCCTCTTGTTCATCTTCAGAAAGTGGGAAGGCTGGAATTCTGTCGTCATCTTCTCCTGGAATAGCAGAAGCTCCACAACAAGATTTACCTTTTCCTTTTGACCTCCTCTTGGAAGAGGCTCCAGTCCATTGTTCGTCTCCAATCAAGTCTGGATGAACCCAAAGAATCTCACCATTCGGGGCTGAGTGTGGCACAAGTCCTTTCTGGCGCTGTTTGTGAGGATCATCATTCACCGTTCTTCACTGCTGCATTTATTACTGGCTCATGTTGGAACCAGTTCAAGGGAAGAGACCCGAAGCTAATGGATACTGCATTCGCACCCACTTTCTTCTCCTTAGGTTGCTTCATAGTGATGACCCCAACATCGATTAGGGCTTGGATCTTATCTTTAAGAGCGTAGCATGCCTTGGTAGGATGATGCACCGTCTGTGAAATGCACAGTATTTTGGATCACTGACTCTTTTAGCATCTTCTTGATCCTGGACCGGAGGCAACTTGATCTTGTTGTTCTCGATAAGGTATTTAAAAATACCGGGAACTTCATCCTCTTTGAATGAATAGACCTTCGGGAACTTCGGCTCCGCGGCTTTTTGCTTCTGGGGCTGTTGTTGCCACCTTGATTGTTGAGGCGCCTTTTGTTACTGCTGTTGCGACTGTGCTTGCACCTCGAATGTTTGGTTTGCGTCCACAGCATTCGCATGTGCTTTTCCCTTACCCTTAGGGACAAAGTTCTGTTGTGGGGCATTATTCGCTATTTGACCTCTTTCAGCCTTCTTCCTTTTAAGGAACCGCTCGGCTCGTTCTCCTCGCACTTTCAAGTCCTTCCAGGTCTTTGGCGGTGCCATTCTCATGGCTTCGAGGATATCCAATGAAAGATTATTGTGACAAGTCTCGAAGATAAAATCTTCGCTGACCGGATCCCTGCAGTTCATTGCTTTGTTTCGAAATCTCTTCACGAAATTTTCGACTGTCTCACCATTCTTCTGCTTCTCATCGAATAGTGTACCGATTGAGATTTTGGTGTCGTCATCGAAGAAGTTTGTCAGAAACACATCTTCCATGTCGTCCCAACTGCTGATACTCCCGGGCTTAAGACGGCGATACCAGTCGAAGGCTGCTCCGCGAAGAGTGCCGACGAATGACCGCACCATAAGAGGTTCATTCCCAGAAATGATTCCTAAATGAGACTTAAAATATATTAAGTGTTGGGTAGGGGAACCCTTTCCATCAAATGGCGTAAAGTTGATTAAATTAAACTTTACCGGATACGGAATTGATTCCCACTCCCTTGGGTATGGACATGGTATGCCGGACCTCTTCACTTCTTGAGCATTCATCAACGCGTTGATTTTACTCTCCAAGTCCTTCATCTTCTTGTCTTCACTCGTATCTGTCTTCGAGTGGCTTCGGGGAGAGGTAACGTGGTCCTCTTTCGCATTATCATCCACGGGACCGCCTCCATTGTCGTTGTTGACAGGAGGAATATTTATGTTGACATTATTCTCTTCCCGTTCATTCTCATCTTGATTCTGATTATTGCGACGACTGGGTTCTCCTTGGTAAGTTGTCAGTGCCGCAATTTGCTGGTCATGCATCTCTCTCATCTGTTGCATGGCCATCTCCATCTCAAACTTGAATGTTTCCTTCTGCTTATTCAGGGTATCTTCAAGCATCTTGGTCACTTGTTCGGCGCTGATCATAAGCGATTCATAAGGTTGTCCCACACTAGAAGCCGTGTCATCGGACGCCATAGCCGAGCCAGAATCTGAACCAGCATCTGACACCTCCTCTTCTAAAGGAAGTCCCTTTTGCATCCTTTGGTAATTCTTTCGCGTATTGATCCCTGATCGCGATCGAGTCATACGCTGGGATACTCCGGCAAGCCGGTCTGGGTTGAAGTATCGCGTTGATTTCCCTCTGCCGGTCATATTAGCAGACACTTCTAGGTATTCGTCCTCTTGTCGAACGAACTTCTTCCCACGAAAACGCCTTGGCTTGGAAATTCTCTCGAACACCGAGACTATCTTTGGGGTTTTAGAATAGCAGCATTCTGACAACACCGCCTTGATGATGTTGGCACACGGACAGTGAGACTCCGTGTCTTGAGCGTATCTCTTTCGAGACTTATCCATACCCCCAGCTCTATAGTACAACTCGTCAGTTTGATAACTGGAGCAACTCATAGAGTGTTGGCATGACTTCCCAGGTATAACACCATCATCATCAGACGAATGTGCTTCCCTCTGGGGATGCGACGCTTTATTAGCGTTTTCAAAAGTCGCGCGTTCAAGTTTACGCTTCTGCGAGCGTGAAAACTTAACGGGCTCTTGCACTTCGACCCGCAATCCAATGCGGTCGGTAACAGGGGCTTTCCCTCTATTATCTTTCTTAGGGGATTGATACGACCCCCGGTCTGATTTGTCATTTGGGGACCTTTCAATGGTCCCAACCGCTCCTTGACAGGTGCTTTACCTCTGTTCTCCGGTAAAGGATCGAGGCGATCTTTCAAAGGAACCCTGGATCTTGAAGGATCCACGTTCTTGCCTAACTCCGTAGGAGGTGCGGGAACGGGATCTGGATTTGAAGAAGTTTGGGTGATAACTCCACCCACTTTTGTCTTAGGTGCCAATTTTGACTTTGGCACCCAAACCCGTTTATGTGTGGACGGCTTTTTGACCGCCTCTTCTTTCTGCATCTCTTCCGCTTTCTGCAAAAGGACTCGGGCATGCGCGAGCAACGCGTGGCGTTTCTTGATTCGCTCTTCGAGAGTGGAGCGAGTCTTCTTGACGCGGACCCATTCATTTGTCTCCGCTTTAGAGGAGGAGTTAGTTGTTCGCCGTTGTTGCTATTGGCGCTGTCTGGATTTTAGATCCTCATTGTAGTGGATCCCGTCCATCGATTCTGCGGCTTTGGCCAATTGTCGTGCAAGGCGTTGTCGTCGTCTTTGGCGCGCCCTCTTCGACAAAGTTGGAGCAACTTCAGCAGTCACCTTTGTGGCGGAAGGGAGATCTGGATCTGTAGCCTCGACCTCTTTGGATGCCGCCGGGATATCACAGGGCACGGGTGCAGCAGCGGCGACGGGATCTTGGATCTTAGAGCCGAAGGTCCCGCGAACGTCTTTGGAAGAGGAGGTCTTCCTGCGCCTGTTTGGAGAGGCGGATCTGGAGGAGGAGGAAGAGAGGTACTCTTCAAACTTCTGCTGATCGAACTCATATTCGATCTCTACATTCACCCGGATCTTAAATGCCGGTTGCGTCACGACAGCCTCGGCAGCGAGGCTGTTGGCTCCCACTGTGGTCGCCAGCTTGTTTTCGTCAAAAGTTGCATTCATCATTGATTTCATTAAAACTTCAAACGTTACAAATGAATTCAAATAACGAAAATAAAAATTACAACTTTCTTGAAAATAAACACAAGATCCGTTTATCGTCTCTTGCTTGCGTGGGTCTTTAGCCTATGATGGGGACGTCGATATTCGTGGACTACCTGGCAATCAGATCTGATCCAAAAAAATCGGGCAGAGCTTCGTTGATCCGCGAGGAGATCTAGAAACTTGAAGCGCCTATCTCGGATAAAGCGAGATATTTGCTCTTCTTAGGATTACCGACGAGGGGTAATGCTAAGGAACGGATGCGGGTGATGTAGATCTGATGAAGAACTCTCTTGTGTTGAAGTGCTCGATCACTCTTCACTCCAGCAGGGCTTTGCCAATTCTCCAAAAATCCAGATCCTCCAAAAGTGAGGCCTAAGGTTTCTATTTATAGGCAAGAGGGGATAGTACCAGGGCGTCTCAACTTGGTGCGGACACCCTTGGAGCGTCTCAACTTGGTGC
>BQKN01057878.1:0-10609 GCA_022839385.1 Asparagus kiusianus | reverse complement strand
CGTCTCAACTTGGTGCGGACACCCTTGGAGCGTCTCAACTTGGTGCGAACACCCTTGGAACGTCTCAACTTGGTGCGGACACCTTTGAAGCGTCTCAACTTGGTGTGGACACCCTTGGAGCGTCTCAACTTGGTGCGGACACCCTTGGAGCATCTCAACTTGGTGCGGACACCCCCGGGGTGTCTCCAAAAATCTAGGACACCCCTGGGGTGTCTCCAAAAATCTGAGACACTCCGCTGAGGTGCATTCGTCCGTTTCCGCTGTAAATTCTTCGTCCGAACTCGGATTTTAGTGATTCGAATTGCGTTGGAATTCTGACGAAGAGTTCTATCAGCTCCAATGGTTGGATTATCTGTAGAACGAACGAGACACGAAGTGCGTTGTTCTTTTTTGTAAACATCGTGGGGCTCTCGATTAGCCCCGTGCCTCCGTTATTCTGAAATTCTGTCAGCTCACGTAGTTCGTCGATTCACTTCAAGCGTTCACCGACGTCAATCGAACTCCTGTGAACCAGATAGTGACGTTCATTATCGTTCCTTAACACTGAGCTATTCGTGGAGACCTATAGGTAATTTTCGATGCCTACACAAGATGGCATCGTTTGCCACCACATCTCCAGTCTGGGACTTAAAGTAGTAGATGTGCTGATTTAGTGATCCGGTGCCGTCAAACGGTTGTAAGGTTGGAGCCTTGAACTTTGGTGGGTATGGGGCTGTATTCCACTCCGCAGGATAAGGCCGTATCACTCCTTCTTCGCGAAGCTCGCTTCTATTAGCCATTGCGTTAAGGCGGGCTTCTAGCTCGTCTACCTTGGTGGACTGAGGGTGCAATTCTCTTTCTGTCTCCTTCTCGTTTTCAGAGGAGGATTCTAGGTCGTGAGTTTCGCGATCTGAATGTTCGTGCGCTTTTTGCTTTCCCTTTGAAGTTGTCTTCCGAGAAGACTCAGGTTTTTGGCCCTTTTCAGCGAGGAGCTGGGCCAATATGTCCTTCATTTGGAGGAGTGTCTCTTGCTGTGCATGAAGCATAACATGGTGTTCATTAACTGTTTTAGCTAAATCTTCGGGGTTGTTAGTCATGTAAGCGGAGACTTCTCGCACTCCAACAGAGCTTGAGAATTAAGACTCGACGATTGCCGAATGTTCATCATCAGAAGTAATTCCTTTGGCCAACTTCTGGTAGTCGACCGGGCGGATAGCTCCCGTCCGTGTCCGAGTACGTCGATATACTCCTTCAAACTCGTCGCAGATTTCTCGAACGGTCGGGGAATGGCTTCTTTCAGATTCGTCAGGGCTAGGATGTCGGGCTTTCCCTCTGCCGGTCATATTGATGGTGACCTGAGGGTATTCAGTTTCAGAAACTCTCTTCTTCTGATGATGTCATCTTTTGGTAGGTCTTACAACATCCACCAGTCTATCGAATACAGATTTGCAAGGCTCAGGCGCACAACATTGACATTCGGAGAGGACTGTTGAAATGATCTTCTCACAATGACATGAGTGAGCTGATTGTTGTATTGGGTTCTTTCTAGAAAGTAATTCTCGCAAATCAGAAATTCGAGAATTATCTAACGGGGATACAACCCCCTGTCCTTGATTGGGTGAGACTGGTTCTTGCTGCACATGAATCTTCAACCCATGTTGTCCCTCTCGGACCACATTGCGTCCTGGAGTTGAAACGCAAGAGCGTTCTGGTTTGGGAACATCAGGCTTGAACCTGCGTTTAGAAACAGACCTCTTGGGGTCTTGTTTTATCTGGACGCACTCATCTGGTGCGTTCTTAATAGTGTTGCGTTTCGGAGGGACAACGCACCACTGAGGGTCGCGTTTAAGTTGTATTACTCGCGGCTCGTAATTAGGCTCATTGCCGCGAAGCATGCGTTCTGGCATAGGAACGCAATCTTTGGGCGAGATTTTGGAAACGCAATCTTTGCCTTGAACCGAGGATCGGTTTTCTCGAAGATGCGCTCGTCGGATGGATCTCCTCCGTCTTCGAGCTGCGTTCTTCTTGGCTTGTTTCAGGATCTTAGCCGCGTCATTGTTGACAGTGGTTGAATCTTCTTCTACCAGAGGTCTTTTGCTACCCACCACACATTGTTTTGACGCGGGTATAGAATCTTCAACTTGCAGAGCGAGTTTGAGGCTTTAGCCAAAGGAGAGGGCTTTCTTCGGCTTCTCTGCAGTAAGCTGGATCTCTTTAGAGGCTTTCTGGGTGTTGCGCCTGACTTTGGGGCTCAACGATCTAGAGGAAAGAGCTTCCTCATACTTGGCTTGATCAAATTCAACTACAAGGGTCTCAACGGTCGTTCCAGCGAGGTGAGCATCAGATTGCACCACCACTTCTTCGTCGATGAAGCTAGTCCCCAGCGGAGTCGCCATCTTTTGTTTGTTGGAAATTTTGTAACAAGAAGAATAGTAAAAAGAATTGTATTTGATTTATTCTCTCTAACTGCTTAGAAAAAGAATGTTTACAACTCTCTCAACTCTCGATTATAATTTGAATTCCAGGGTACAAAAGAGAAGAAAATAAATTTGATTTTCTCCTTTGTTTAAAACTGGGTTCTTCACGGTGGCGATGAGATGCTTCCTTCGAGTGCTTGCGTCGAATTTGCTTCTCGTTGATGATCCAAACGTCTCAACTTGCTGGAACAACTGACCTTGTGTAACTGATAACTCTTGTCGAGTATTGTAGCTCAGAACGAGTAACAAACTCTGATAACAAGAGTTGTTTGAACCGAAAATGATTTGGTTAATTAGCCAAATATGTAATATCTGGATTCCTCAATGGATGTTGATTCTCCAGACTGTATAAAGAACTGATCCTCAAACTCAATTCCTTAGATTCTCTCTTAAAAATCCGATCTAAGCCTTCCAAGATCCGATCCCTAACTCTGTTGAATTTGTTGATATTTATAGGGGGATTAGGGGTATAACCGCCCCCATAATCCGCGCCTAAGTGGAGGATTAGTTACCCCATTAATCGGGTGTAACAATCCACGTAAACCACTCCCTGTATCGTGGGTAGAAAACAGCTTCGAAGTTGTTACGATCATGTTTGAACGAGTCAGAACTGCTGTGACGAGCTGCGTTGTGCAGCGATGGAGCTGTGTTTGGCAGCGATGGAGCTGCGTTTGGTAGCAATAGAGCTGCGTTTGACAGTCGATGGCGAGCTGCGTTCGACAGCGGTTGACGAGCTGCGTTGGGCAGCGATGATGAGCTGCGTTTGGCAGCAGTTGACGAGCTGCTTTGGGCAGCGATAATGAGTTACGTTTGACAGCAGTTAACGAGCTGCGTTTGGCATGGAGCTGCGTTTGGCAGCAATGATGAGCTGTGTTCGGTAGCAGTTTGAGAACTGCGTTGGGCAGTGATGGAGCTGCGTTTGGCAGCAGTTGACGAGCTGCGTTTGTCAGCGATGGAGCTGCGTTTGAGCTGTTCATGTCTTTTCTGTCTTTATATATGGATGACACCAATGACCAACCAAGAAGGTCTTATTCAGGCCATTTGTGGCAATTAAGGTGTCTCAATAACACTAAGATAGCTTGATCGTGTGCTTCTCAGCATGACGAATATTTACCCACAGCTCTCTAGATCTTCCTGCTTTTCTAAAATCATTACACTGCTCATCAGCATCTCTAATAGTTGCTAATGTAATTTCAGTCATGTTGTTGTCGTGAAGATCGTCTGATTGTAACCTTCATCGATCTACCTGGAATTCTCTAAATTATAACTTTCTGGAAGTCGTCAGATTGTGACTTTCAGCATCAGTGTTTGATGGGGAGTCAGCTATCTTATTGTAAATTTTAGACAGCCTACACTAACTCGTAATCTTTTCATAACCAACTCGTAACCTTCACAACAAACATGTATCCTTGGTAACTAACTCGTAAACTTCACAACCAACTCGTAACCTTCAAAACCAACATGTAACCTTACTTCACCACCAACTTATAAGCTTAACAATAAATATATTACAGTGAAATAACGACAATATATAACTACTTTAATCTCAAGTCATCAATTTTAACAAATTATAATAATATGTAAACTTAAGGGGGTTGGCGACGCAACTCGTCATCACCGTCTTCAAGATCGCAGTTTTCTTCGCCGCCGATGACGAATGCCGAGAAAGTTTCGCCACCGATGTCAAGACCGTTGGAAAATTTTTGAGGGAACTAAAACTATTCCCCCAAAAACCCATTTCAAATTATCACAATAACATCATGAGAGAGAGAGAGAGAGAGAGAGAGAGAGAGAGAGAGAGAGTATTATGATCTTCACATGTTTTAAACTCAGAGAAAGAGTATTGTGGTCTTCACATGTTTTAAACTCTTAGTTTTTGTGTTTTGGGGGCTCAGGCAACTATGACTTTGCTATTGGGGGTTTTGGGAGCATTGAAAAAGTCTTGCGGGCGGGCAGACGGAATACTTGTAAGGAAGTTGGGGGATAGAAGTAATTTTCCCTATAGATAAAGATTGAGTTGTTAAAATTACTAAAGTCTAGTGTATTATGATGGAAGAAAAGAAGAATGTGAGCTTACATGTGATGCAGGGTCTATTTTTACTGGTTTGATTGTAGTACTTTATCATCAATGTCAAATGTTTAAACTTTAGGTCATGCAATATGAGGCTCGATAACATGAGCAAGAAAAGGTTGAGGCCGAAGCCGCTGAAGGTGTAAAAAGTGAGGCTGAAGGTGCTGAGAGGGAGCACTGAAGGCGCTGGTGGAAAACTCCGTCTCGGCAGTCTTGAGATTAAAGCATTAACAATCAAAATTTTGCTTTGATACCATATTGAAATGAAAGAAAAGTGAAGAAAGTTTTCATATTCTAACTGATTATGAAGAAGAGGACAATGTTCATACTTATACACCTTGCAAAGTTTTAAATAAGAAACTCTGATAACGAAAGGCAGCAAATTGTAATAGATCGTCCTGAATATATATAGTAAGATACTGTATTAAATTTATACATTAAATCTGGACACATAATATATTCCCATAACTGGATACAAGCTTATTAAGCCGATGTATATCTATAAGAAGAATATGGTCATTAGATTAGATATAAAATTTCATCAACAATTTGGGATTTCTAAAGTTTATCTGTATACGCATGGTTTATATAAATTCATGCTTCTAATTGTTATCTTTATAGCTTTTAGTGTATTCTTTGAGAGAGCTAGATTACTATGAGATTTAAAAATAAGCATTTGAGAGTTCTTTACCTTTCTATTCCTCATTATTTGTTTAGTAAACTCTATTTCTTCTTTGCCACTGCATTCATGAAGGTTAATAACTGAATCACGTTAAATTCTTGTGTAATCTTTGCAAAAATTTGTCATATAAGAACTGACACTGTTTTTTGAAGAAGTTAACTCTGTCAATGTTGTGCTTTATTTTATCGCTAGCATTGTATGTCCCAAGCCAGGATAAAAGAGGAGGTTTACGTTAGGTAGCCGATAGCAAGTATAAAACATAGTTGGATCCACATGAAAATAAATCCTATAAAAGTAAGAATAAAATTCATATAACCGACGTCAAAATTTTATGATAAAAACTTTGATGTTGTTGTTGTTAATTCAAAAAAAAATCATGCCACAAGTTTCTTTATTATAACCTCTTTCGACCAATTGAAACTTCAAGGAATCCCATCCCCACTTCTTCCAAAACTAAGGATGGTTATCTTTAAAGAATATTAAAACAAGATTATTCAGTTTGTTTAATCTCTACATGCATGTAGTGAAGAAAGAATAGAATAAAGTAGAAAGAAAAATGAAATGTTAAAATTTTGTTCAAGCCTCCCGAAACTTTCCTTCTTTGCCCAATCATCCCCCTTTGTGTAGCAATTAAAATGGAAAGCACATATAGTTGTTGGAATCATGAGAGGGCCAAAAAAGCGCTGCTACAGGGACCTAAAATATGAGATCATTGGAGGGGACATATGAGATGTCCCCCTCCTATTGCATAATGAGCTAGCATGGCTAGCTCATTATGCAATAGGAATAGGACATCTCACATGTCCCCTCTCTTGGTCCCATATTTTGGATCATTAAGTCATTTTTAAGGGCAAAAATCCTAATCGCCGTGATCTCCTTGGTTCAATATTTTCCCTTGCTCTACTCCATAAAAACATTCCCTTTTAAGCCAACGGGCAAATAAAATGCATCCCCTCTCATTATAAAGAGAGAAGGCCAGGCCCTCGGCAATTCTCTCCTTGTGCCTCTCTTCCTTCTCTCTTTCTCTATATGGAGACCGTAATAGTTTTATCATGGGCAATCCTCTTGTTGATCTTCTTCTTCTTCTTAAGAGTAGCATGGGTCACAATCTCTTGCTACTACCTAAGTCCATGTCGAATTCGACTAGCCATGTCTAAGCAAGGAGTCCATGGGCCGAAGGCCCGTTTCCTTGTCGGAAACCTCCCCGAGATCGCCTCCCTCGTCGCCAAGACCACCTCATCCGACATGGAGTCTGTCGACCACGACATAGTCGGCCGTCTCCTCCCCCATTATGTCCTCTGGTCGAAAATATATGGTAATTAATTAATTAAATTCATTCCCAATACAGATGATACACATTTATTGTTATTATTTTTTAATTGAGCAAATCTTGGTCTGAAGTGTTCCATTTCTGGGAGGAGCACGGAGTTCGTGTCTCGTCTGGGTCGAACTTCGACTCCTTTGCAGTAAGGACTCGATCCAGGTGGGACCTGTCTCCAGTACAACTCCACAGTGGTCCTAATACAGGCCTGGAGTAGACATGCATATGTTTTTATGTTGTTGCCATCCTAATAAATACCAATGCATGTATCTTTGCGATTTCAGGCAAGAGATTCGTGTACTGGTACGGGAGCGAGCCAAGGCTATGCTTAACCGATACCGACATGATCAAGGAGTTCCTATCGTCGAAGCACGTGCAGTCATCGGGGAAATCCTGGATGCAGCAGCAAGGAACCAAGAACTTCATCGGTCAGGGCGTGCTGATGGCAAATGGGTCAAATTGGTTCCACCAGCGTCACGTCGTGGCACCCGCATTCATTGGGGAAAAGCTCAAGGTATTTCCACAGTACACTACCATTTGCTGGTCATGATGCAAAGAAAGAAACAAAGCTGAAAAGATTATCTTGAACAGGGACATTTGGGATACATGGTGGAGTGCACTAAGAAAACGATAGCGGTTTTGCACGATACCATTAAAAGTGGTGCTAAAGAGGTGGAAATTGGTGAGTACATGACTCGGCTTACCGGGGACATAATCTCTCGAACCGAGTTCGATACGAGCTACGAGAAGGGGAAGAAGATATTCGAGCTTCTCACTCGCATGCAAAGCTTTACTGCTAAGTCCAGCCGATACTTATGGATCCCTGGCAGCAGGTACTAGTAGTTTGTTTTTTCTCCTTTTTATTCCTACTTTTATTTTTTACTGTCAGTAAATCTCAGTATGCATTGAAATTGGACACTGACACTGGCCGACTCAAGTTGGGTGTCTGATTTCAGCAACTAGCTCGCTATCTTTGTACATGTTGCAGTATAAAATGTTGCCTATTTTAATTATTAATTAATTTCAGGTTCTTTCCGAGTAAGTTCCGGGGAGAGATAAAGTCACTGAAGATTGAAGTAGAGAAGCTGTTGATGGAGATTATAGAGAGCAGAAAGGATGGAGTTGAGATTGGAAGGAGTTCAAGCTATGGCAAGGGATTGCTTGGGATGCTGCTTGCTGAGGCTCAGAAGAAGAGCGAAGGGTTTAGTTACAGTTTACAGTTGGTTATGGATGAATGCAAGACTTTCTTCTTCGCGGGGCACGAGACGTCGGCGTTGTTGCTGACATGGACGGTCATGCTCCTCGCCACGAATCCTTCGTGGCAGGAGAAGGCGAGGGCGGAGGTGAGGGAGGTGTGTGGGGATGAGACGCCAATGCCGGAGCAAATCTCTAAACTTAATTGGGTGAGTATTTGTAGACACTTAACTATAACGAATAAAAGATTTTTTTTTAGCATGTATTAAGGAAAAATTAGAAGGTCTCAGTGAAATTTTAACACCTTACTAATTTGCTGAACAGAAAATGTATACACACAGAATAAATTGAGTTTACTCGTCTAAATTTCTAAATAAAATTAGCAAAGTGCTAAAGATGAACAGTTAAGATGAGTAAACAGAAGTTAATCCTGAAAGATGGATTTGCCAATTAGAAAATGTAAGAATCCTGTCAGAACACTTTACACCCAAAAAGTTTTGGGAGGAAAAAACACAGAAAGAATGATGAACATATAATGTTTAAGCCTTCTAAATGAATGGGCACGAGCATAGTTGCCACAAAGAGAATGCTTTGATAGTATTTGTATTCTGTTAGGGGAAAAAATCTATACATTTATCGAGAAAGTTGATCATCGACCTTAATTTACCTGACATATTAACCAATTGAATTCTTTTTAATGAAAATAATTACCTAATTCAACCTTCTTTTCCTCTATCCTTAAACTATGCCAAATGGGTCCTTAGAATTTCTTTTTTGCTGTCAAAGAACCTGTTAGTCTCAATCACTAACACACTATACATACTTTTTGAATGGGCCTTAAACAAAGGAATGTACATCTTTGGTATCTATTAATAATCAGTCCCATCCCATTGTCACAATTAATATTAGTGAATGTATTCCGAGTATGTACTTTTCATGTACACCACACATTAGGTGAATGTGAGTCCCAATAGCCAAAATTTGCTACTTCGTGTTTTTATAACTCATTCTATTCTTAGAAATTTTTTTTTTGAGTTTTACTTTTTAGTCGGCAGGTCTGAAATTGCCTCATCATCAGCAAGTACCCATCACTAAAGTTCTTTTAACACGAGGCAAGATCTTTTAAGTTCAACTGTTTCTCTCATTATGACCATTAGATTTTGCAACACAGAGGATCCACAACCATCGAGATTCCTGATGCAGTCAAGCACATTACTAAGTTAAAGTTTCATAACGAAAACAAATGCTTTACACCAAATTTTTCTGATCAGCGACATAAGTGATCAGCTACATTAAGTGATGTGCTAATCTTCCATTATCTTCTGTTAAACTAATTGCTATCATATCCTTTTTAATTTCTTTTGACTCACCTCGCTTCTCTGCTTGCAGTTACACAGGATAATAAATGAGTCATTGCGCCTATACCCGCCGGCATCTCTCCTCCCTCGCATGGCATTTGAAGACATCAAACTTGGAGACCTCCACATCCCTAAGGGACTCTCAATTTGGATACCGGTCCTCGCGATCCACCATGACGAAGAAATTTGGGGCAAAGACGCCAACGAGTTCAACCCCGAGAGGTTCGCAGCGAAGTCCTTCGCTATGACTCGCAATTTCCTCCCCTTTGCTTCCGGCCCTCGCAACTGCGTCGGCCAAGCCTATGCAATGATGGAGGCTAAGATTGTGCTTGCTATGTTGCTCACTAACTTCAAGTTTACCATCTCGAAGAATTACCGGCACGCCCCGGTTAATGTGCTCACCTTGAGGCCTAAGTACGGAGTG
The DNA here is from genome assembly GCA_022839385.1 of Asparagus kiusianus. NCBI lineage: Eukaryota > Viridiplantae > Streptophyta > Magnoliopsida > Asparagales > Asparagaceae > Asparagus > Asparagus kiusianus. Next base: position 1,103 of record BQKN01057878.1, on the reverse strand, counting down.
CCCGTTTACTTAGAGCCCTTTTGCTAAATCAATTTTCAATACTCTATTTTTTTTTGCTAATTGAGAGAGTTTTGTTAAGCCAAGGCTTTTGAACAAAGGGGAGAGTTTAGGTGTATCAATTGAAATAAATATAAGAAAAAGTGTAAGCGCGTGTTTGGCTAATACTTATTTTATGAAGCCTTATAAGTTTTTTATTACTTATTTTTACTTATTTTGTTAGAGGGTAAGGTAGTATTTTACCAACATTAGGTAAATCTTCTTTTAAGTACCAAGAAAATAAGTTGGGAAATCCCAAACTCTTTTTTTCCTACTTAAAAGTTAAAAATAAGTAAATTTCACCAAATATGATACTGGATCCTTATAAGTAAAAACACACTAGTAAGTTAAAATAATTAAGTAGATTGCCAAACATGTTGTAAGTAGATTATTATTATTGCAAAAAGATATATTAATGGCGATTGTCTTTATGTAGCTAGATGGTAAAAAGTTATGTCGTATTGCATGGACAAAGAGCAGAGATGAACTATCCAAAAAGATTACCTCTCATGAGACGTCCAAACATATTTAATAATATGTTGATCGACTTGTTCTTCAAACGTACATAGGACATTATTTTCGAAGATAAACATTAAACTGAATTGATGTGAATCGTTGCAAACTAATCTTCACATTAACTTAGATCCAATCAAGTCCAACTTGAGTGCAGTACAAATGGCTTGTAGCATCTAAACACATGTCACATACGTACATCGTGAAAACTGATCATGCAAGAGTGGCAAATGTGCACCTAAGAATATCCGAACTTTCATGGGACCTTGTCATATGTATCTTCATGTGCGCACTATATTGAGCCCTAACCTCATGCTAACATAGTCTTGATTCTTGAAGCAAACAGAACATCTAAAGACCTGCATAACAATGGTTTTTAATACCAATTTGTTAAATCACAAATGGGTATGGTCTAGACTAATATCTATGGACCACAATTGACTCAAACGATTAAACCTTAATTTTTTTTACATTAAACATAGATGTGTGATATTCCAATTAAACACTTCATATATGTGTGTGTATACATATGAAGAGAGAGAGAGAGAGAGAAA
>BQKN01057877.1:0-13994 GCA_022839385.1 Asparagus kiusianus | reverse complement strand
TTTAAATTCATGCTATAATCTTTATTTATTTGATAATTTCCAACAATTCTGTTGTCATTGATTCAAAAAAAAAATTATAATAGAAAAAATTGGATTATTTCTCATGAAATAAAAATATTTTAAGGCACCTTATCTTTCATTTTCATAGACAGAGCTTCAATATATTTTATAGTCTATCAATGGAAATAAAAAACAATTCGTTTATGAAGAATTTTTAATGCTCTTGTGCAGACTGAAGAAGACCGTATCTTGGAAATAAACATAATAGAAGAAGATAGCAAGGAGCAAGCACTGGCAGAGGAGATTCCAGAGGTAACACCCTATAATCTAATTCAAAATCACAAACTAAAAACTCTTTTTTTTCCCCTTTTTTCCCCATCATCTTCAAAAGGATTAGTTGCGAGTAGACCCACTGTACTATCTTCCGGTTGCATGTAGACCCCTTATAGTTCTATTACAACGGAGTTACCACTTATACTATCACCTCGTTGCAAATAGACCCCCGCAAAGCGAGAAAAAAAATCACTCTTTTAACCTCAGGAGGTCTAGTTGTCAAGAAACAATTTTGTTTTCTTTAGGGGCCTATTAGCAACAATGAAACTACATGTTGGAGTTATAACTTAAAACTTAAAACTTGATTTCGGGTTCGGGTCGGGAGGCGCGCGCCCATGACCTGCGGACACGAATGCAGCCCCGGATTGAGGGGCCCTTAACCTGCTACATTTTAGATTTTTATTTTTGCAAACTGGAACAATTAAAACGTGTTAAATATTTAGATGTGAGATTAGTGGATCTAAACGGGGGCGAGATTAGTGGATCTAAACGGGCGATAATTGTGGATCTAAATGGCGGTTTTCAACCTATAAAATGACCTATAGCTGCGAGGGTTTGAAACACAGTGAAAAATCACAACAGTTCTTCATTCTCTCCTCTTCTCGAATTGTAACTTTTACTGTTATTCTTTTGCCGGTTCCCTGAAAGTCGCGAAGAGTTCGCAAAGCCTTTTTGAAGCTCGTGCCGACGAGAAGGATGTCGCCTGACCGATGGTCGTCGTATCTCCGAGACCTATTGCCGCGTAGCTTTGTACGAGAGGGGGCAATTAGAGTCTTGGGACAGTGGCTTGCACGTTTCGATCGTTAGGCCGAATTTCTAAACTTCATTTATTTTCTTTTGAATTAATTTTATTTCCGTGTTATAATTTTATTCGGCTAATATCTGATTTTTTTATTAACTGTTTAAAACTTAATTTCGTGTTAATTACAGTCTAAACAGCAAATAATTTCTTAACACTACATTGGATCTATCCACTACTGGGGGGTAGTCAGGGGGGGTCTATACACAATTAACCCTTTTCGGAAATATTGTGTACTATGACATTTTTGACCTTGTGCAGCTTGAAGAAGCTGATGAATCAATGGAAGAAGATCCTGCAGGCACTGTGATTAATTGGCCAGTGAGTGTGGGGAGTTTTTGGACCTCAATGATCTGATGCATCTCTTCCCTGGCCAAAATCCTGAGGATATCCTCTGAAAATGCTTAGGCATAAAGATTATCCCCCAAAACTATGCGAAATAAATATGAGTAGGGAATATTTGGGGCTGTTTGTGATGTTGTTTGGTTCGAAGTTGATGAATAAAATAAGTGTACGTGAGTTGCTGCCAAACTTTGACAAGCCAAGATAATGAACATTATATATTCCATCTACGATAGTAGTACCTGCCATTAAGAATTGACGTGGGGTCCACCGGAGTGCGACTACAGACATTTTAAAACCAAAAAAGCTATTTGGCTGCCGGTACAACCGCGAGCCAAATAGCAGAGTTCTTTTAAGGGCCTGATTGTTTCGCAAAAAAAGATCGAAAGTGGGGGAAAGTGGGGGAAAGAAGGTGAATTTTGATGTTTTCCTCCACTTTCAGAGGTTTGGTTCGTCAAAGCTATAATCGAAAGTGGGGGAGAAAATGAGTTGTCATCATATTATTGGTTGATGTGAGTAATTTTTGATGTTTTTCTTCACTTTCCTTGTTTATGTTCTTTTCTTGTGTTTGGTTCATTCTTAAAAGTGATGGAAAATAGATGAGATGAGATGAGTTGTCATTATATTATTAGATGATGTGACACATACTTAGGAAAATCATTTTACAAAATTTTTTTAAGGAAAGTGATGGAAGAAAATTTTAATGAGATGTGATGAGTTATGATCATATTATTGGATGATGTGAGTAATTTTTAAAGATGATAGAAAATAAAAAAAAAGCAGGGGAAAGTGAGTTAGATGAGTTGATTGATGTGACTCATTTCTTGTGTTTTGTTTATTTTTAAAAGTATGAAATATGATATGGTGGGATGAGTTGTCATAATATTATTGGAGAAAAGTGGAGAAAGTGAAGAAAAATGAGTTTTGAAAAGTGGAGGAAAGTGAAAAAGTGAAGGAAAGTGAGTTTTGGATTCCGGGGGAAACGAAGCAAACAGCCCCTAAAACTCTCCTAGTAGACAAGTGAAAGAAAACCAGCATCTATTAATTTAATGTACTGCATTCAACTATTTAAGAACAAGATTTCAAATAATTTCCGAGAATTTTTAAAAATTATTTTCAAGTAATCTTGACATACTTATATTTACTCCATAGCTCAGTACAGAAACAACAAAAGGTTAAAAAACGAGAGAAAAAAAAGCAAAAAAAGAGAAGGTCAAAAAAAACAAAAACAAAAAAAAAAAAAAGAAAGAAAGAAAACTGCAAAGCAGAACATTGATGCACCTGTGAAATGATTCAACGACGCATTTCATCTAGAAAATAAAGTGAAATCAAATTAAAAATGGAAAATAAAGTGGAAAATACCACGGAAAGAGGAATCAAATCCACTGTTGTCACAAAAATTCTTTCAAAAGTTGTAAACGGAAGAAAAATTGCAGAAAAATAATCCAATATCTTTTAACAGAGTACGTGATGTTTAATTTTCACAAACGCCCGCCGTATACAGTCCTTTTCATACTCAAAAAGTGACCAACGAGTGACTAAAAATATATAGTACAGTGAAAAAGAGACTAGACATAAAGTATTCACCAGTCTGCTGCTGAGTACATTTCAGCTTTGTACATTATAATTTTCCTGCAACAGCTGTTCACCAACAAAATGAAGAAAAACAGAAACGTAGGAATAAGTTCAATGAAGCTTCCCATCGCCAACGAAGCTAAAAAGATATTGTACCGTGATACCATCCACTAAAGCTTTGCAGACCATGTAATGGAAAAATTAAATGCAAAACAGCCAAAGAATTTCCATAAAATGAATAATATTACCATATGACAAGTAAAAAAAGGACAACAAATATTAAATAAAAATAAAGCAAGAATGTATTATCCAACCAGTATGGGCTTCTCTATAATCTATTGGGGAGCAAAGAAAGCCATCACTCATTAATGCCTCAACCTTCCATTTCTCTTTCAATCTGAGGTTAGATGGGAGCAATGTGCCTCTCATCTATCTCTCTTTTGATGTGTTCATGCCAGTAGTTTTGCAAATTGGACACAAGTTCTTCATTGTTAGCCATTGCTTGATGCAAGCAGTGTGGAAATCATGACCACAGTCCAGTCTTCCAACATTGTCCTCTTCCACATATTCTTCCTGCAAGTTAAAAGAGAGAGAGATCCTTGTTATGAGCCTACTAGATGGAAATAAATAAAATATATATCTACTAGAATTTGTTGACTCCAATAAGTAGAAAATGCATATCCATAAGCAGAATAAACATAAAAAGGCACCATCTACAGAAACTTGAATGTACTAAAAAGATAACAAAAAAATAAAGAAAAGGGCATTTTCATACTAGACCCCTAAATATTTGTTAAGTCTATGTTAGACCGACCCCCCCCCCCCCCCCAAAAAAAAAATCTTCGTATTACTAAATGAGACCCCAAAATCCATTAAGTTGCTCTAATGCCCCAAATCTATTAAGTTGTTTTAAATAAGACCCCTAAATCTGTTAAGTTGATTTACATAGGACCCCATTTCAAGCGGATATGGAAAATTTGGTGGTCTAATTTAGAAATGAGAAGTTTAGAGGGACTATATAGAATTAAGAAAGATTTGGGGGTCTAATAAAGCAGAACCTCCTAAAGAAAAGTAAATGGAGGCCCTGTCTATTATATCTCCCGTCTCAGAGAAAAAGTTGACTTTTTCTGTATTTCTCTTCTATTTTCAACCCATGGTTAAACCAGGAATGGACTCAATAAATATAGATAGGATAGAATCCTCCAACATTTACATAATGACAGAGACCCCCTTTGGGTTTCAAAAAATTGAACCCTTCATTTCAACTTTACATGAAATTAACTTCGATTAAAAACGTCGGTCATAGGATGTCACAATTATCTCTAGTATCATATAAAGATGCATATAGTTATCATAGTGAAAATTAATTATTAGATCTAAAAGATGATAATCATTGACTAGGAACTGAAAATGAGGAGGGTCAAGCGTCACTTTTAAAAACTTGGAGGGATCTTTTACAATTTTTCCAATACAGCTAAACTTAGGGAAATTGCAAAACTCAATCGTATGGACATTGGATACCTGTTACTAAATACCAAACTTATATAAAACAGTTTTCAAAGCCAACTTCAAGAGATTGAATTGCCTCATACCTGACAAATACAACATGGCTCCACTTCACTGGGTATTTCCTCTGTAAGGGATATATATTTCCGCTGCTTCAAGTGCTTCAAAATTGTTTCTTCACTAAGCCCAGTGCTAACGTTTCCTATCCTCTCTGTTAATGCAAGTAACTCCTGCAAAAAAAATTAAGCTCAATGTTTACAAATTATCTTCACAATTAAAAGATACTTCTGATCTATCAACATAAACTTCAATTTTAATTACCTCATAAGACATGTTATCGACATCAAGTCTCATGTCTCTGTGCCTATCATGCAACTCGGCAGCCCCTCCATAAAGTACAGACGGGTCAAACAACAGCACGCCCTGCACTCCCTGTTATAATATCCACATAAAATCCCGAAATGAAGCAACTCTAATGTAACTAATACTTACTGGTAACGATGACTCTTGACATGAGCTTACGGTACAAAACAAGAAACCAAACATGTGTGTCCTTCATTAAGGAATTAAAAAGAACAAAAGACCCGGAAAAAAAAACTAGGAAGGACATGGAAAGGAAAGCTTTAACGAGAGCAAGTGCACAGACAAAGAAAATAACAAGGATTGTGAAGGAAAATTTTCTTGAAAAGGTAACTGAACCGAAGACAGCAACAGCCGTACAACAAAATCACAGTACAAGTTATATTGCTTAATTGGTTTGGTAAAAATGAATGCCATCCATCTTAAGATGTATCTTTTAATGCTAATGTGACATTTATGCTTTATGCAGGCCTAAACTGTACCTAAATTCCAGAAGAATGCAAAGTCTTTCTCTTTCCTCATTCTCTCCTCATTCTCTCCAGCATTTAACGTGATGCCAGCATCATTATCATTTCAACATGAAGTCCAGTATTAGAAATAAAATGGAAAAATAAAGCCTAGATATTTCTCCTTCACATTATCTCCGGCCATTACCAGAACATTTTCAGGAATGACAAAATGTCACTCCGACTAGGAAAATGTTGCTGAAACATTCCTTCATGAGATGCAAGCAAGTGAAGTGATTCTCTATAACAAAAGGTTCTTGAATTTAATTAAGGATGAACAAAAGGACTCCATGAAAGACAATTGGTTGTTCATAACAAGAGAATGGGTAAATTTTCCTACACTTGCAAATAGTTCAGGACATCGATATAGTAGTAAAACATAAGAACTAGACGGAAAGCTGACCTCTAGTTGCATATGTTCCCCCCTCCTTGCAAGTGCATTCCGAATCTGCTACAGACAGAAATGGGAAATATGTGAACACTAAGGTCAAATAAGAGAACAATAAGGTTGATACAATCGTTTAAGACAGAAATTTCAAAATGCACATAAGCAGTAAAAGGAACTAAAACTAAAAATATGATTTTTAAGCTCTTCCTCCAATGATCAACAAAGAACGGACAACCCTGATTTTGTAAAGCGCACAAGATTTTGATGATATAAAAGAAGAAAGAGCATATGGATGGACTTAACATGCTTTATAAATTTATCCCCATGTTGTATAGTGACATGAACACTATTCAGGGAAGAATGTAGGTATGTATTTGTCAAGAGCAGTGTTCTAAATATCCGTGTTGGGGACATGCCGGAGAGAAAAATTCTATATCTGATGGCGGATATTCACGGATATTGGAGATATTTAACAAATATCTGAGTGTCATATGTGTACGTAGAGATCTTCAACAAATATCAACAAATATCGGAGTGCCATCTGTGCGTGTGAAGATATTTAACAAATATTGGAGTGTCGCGTGTGTACATATTTGTCAAGAGCAGTGTTGTAAATGTCCGATGTCGGGGACATACCAAAAAATGTTCAGTGTTGGGGACATGCCAAATGCAAAAATTCCATATCCAATGGTGGATATTGGCGGGCATTTATATCCACATTTTGTTGGACCAAAGAATGGAGCAGTTGAGAAAGGTGGTGTTTTTGAAAACTTTTGCACAAGAATTTGGTCTCAAATGAGTCCTAACTCTTGTTTCCGGTAACTTAGATAATTTGTTTGGATTCAGACTTCGATTAGACCATAAATCCAGATCAATCCTTTAAAACAAATAAATGTCCAATTTGATATTGCGATATTTTGGCTGATTTTCTAAGGCTGAAATGTCACTTGATATATCGGAAAAAACACATATATCACCCACAAATTGCCAAAAGCGATAAAGGATATTGAAACCATATCGCTTTGCAGCAAGCCTAAAAAATCACATCGGCCAATATATCGGCCATGTAGGGGATATATAAAACAATGGTCAAGAGAATATATAGTACCAAGACACAGAATTATTAGCAAAAGGATTCATACGAGTAAGCAGTGTGATATATTCTAGTATAAAAATTCACTGACTGTTAAAAGTTTGAAAGTGCATGATATGAACCTCTGATAAAACCCTGCTCCTATCCCTTGTAGCCGCCAGAGACCGGACGGCTGAGAGATCAGCAAGAACACCATTTGCAGATCTTATGTACGATTGTTGAAGGCGCAAAGCAGCAATACTTTGGTTTCTAAGCTCTTGAAAATTATTCGAAGGAGCAGAAGAAGATTGGGGGGGAGCATTGATGCCCTGAGTTGAGCGAGAGGGCACAGAAGGAACCAAGGACCGCCGAGCAACCACCGGCAACCTCCGTTGATATTGGGTCGGTGGATTTTGATGAGGAATCCAGGTGGGCCCCGATGGTTGAACCACCGGTGGACCCGTTCTAGCTTGCGGTGTTGGAGCTAGACTCAAACTTGACGAGTGTTGCATCAAGTGCCTCATATCAGGGGCAATATTGTTCCTCGGTAAACTGGATGCACTAGAACTTTGCCCCGCAATGGATAGAGATCTTGAAGAACTGGCTGTTCTTGAACTAGAAGCTATGTTCACAGGGAAAGGGTGCATGTTCGGGACTAAGGAAGGAAGTTGCAAAGAAGTTACTCTGTCAACTGCTTGATGTGATGGAATAAACTGATTGGATACTTGACGAGTAGAAAAAAGATCAGAGGTCATAAGATTATTTCCTGGGTTCCACTGGCTATGAGGAGAAACAACAGTTTGTGGGGGGTTGATTCTGATCCGACAATTTCTCTGTGAGCCTTCTGTGTTTCCTAAAGTAGTATTACCACTTCTTGAGTTCAGCTGCTCTCCAGGTGGATTTATACTTAAAGTAGTATTAGCACTCTGATGAAAAGAAGGACGCATCAAACTACTCTCCCCTTGGTAAAGGCAACTCGGGCTTCCACTTGAAGAACACTGTTCAATGCTTTTCCTCTTGCAGGACAAACGCCGACCATCTAATGAATTTCCACTTCCTGAGGGATTTGAAGAACTACCTGATGAGATAACATGAAGAGAACCAGATGAGCCAGCACTAGAAGGAGCTGAAAATTGACCAATTCCATGAACCAAATTGTGGTCTGAGGTTTGAAGGAAACCGGGATTTTGTGAGAACGAGTGACCATCATCCACTGGATCGTTGTTTAGATTTAAATTCACATTTTCCATGGGAAGCACATTGGTAAATTCCAATGGCCTTTCCTCTGTCCTTGATCCCTGTATCCCATTAATTGTCAAAGAAGGGGCCCAGCTATGCTCCATCTTGGGCCCACCATGAGCAACTTGATCTATTGAATGCTGGCTGGAGCTTGGTCCACCTGAGCTCCAGATGCTCAAATCAGCAGAGTCTTCATCAGACAGATCTATGAAAGGTGGATTAGCATCAGTGGCAAACACTGGAGAGCTTGGCAAGTTTGGTGTTTCAACTGGATTGAGAATCACATTGGTCAATAATATTTCTTGATCCATGACAAAGTGCTCCCACTAAACCTGAAGATCTTCTTCAAAAGGTTTAGAGATGGATTCAAAGGTGCTCCTTTGGCCTTAAACAGTTGCACAAACTTCCTGAAAGAAACCAAAAATAGTTCGGGTTAGATATTAAATTCCCTCTTGCTAACCTTCATGACTCGAAAATATGCTATCTTCTCAGGAAGGAAAAACTATATATTTTAATGCATAACTATTGTCTAGATAGATAGTGACAATTGCATAAAATTATTTGCAACTCAAGCATATCAAACTAGCAGCACTTAAGAAAGTCATATCAGAATGGGAACATGTTAACTAGGATGGAGAACACTCGTATTCAATTATAAATGATTAATGTCATATTTTCATACAGAAGCACACTGAACTACATAATACCTCTGAATTACAAAGGTTGGCTTGGTTAACTATTGTCTCTACCGAGATATAAAGTTCTCTTGATCATCTGTACACGGAATTTATACTAAAAGTTCTGTATAACATGACACATATATATGCAGCTGAGTCAGGACAGAGAATTAAAAGGTGACTGTTATGATTTGATCATCTAAAGCTTTAAGTTGTTCTAGGTAGAAAATGATCGCAAGCGGCATTTATTAAAATAATAGTTAAAGAAAAATAAGCAAACCAAGGTTCTCTAATTAAAAGAAATAAAAGAAAAAAAACACGAAAACTCTAGACATGATAGATAGACATAGATATCATTGATGAATCCAAAAAAGCGTATATAATGAATAGGAAAAAAAAATAAAGAAAGAAAGAAATCACAATACAGAAGAAAAGATGCCCTAGAATTCCAAACTTGATAGCCATCAACAGATCTTCTAAATAAATCGCTAAAAACACCAAATCGATGGATAATCACAGTGGAAAGAGAAAATAAATGAGAGGACCTAACCTCTAGCAACATCTGATCCTGGAAATAAAAAGATAAAGTGAAGAAAATTGTTTCTTTCACTATTTTCTCCCAGTGGGTTATATCATAAAACTGTTTCTTTTACCTCTCTCTTTATACAATATCTTAATAACTCCGAAGTCTCATTTTTCTCTTCCCTTAAAAGAGAACACCCAATAAAGGCAACAATAAACTGATGGTTATCAGTTAGAAAAAAAGAGAATACGAGAAAACTGGGGAACGATATTGGTTTAGTAAAGAGAAAGAAAAGGGAGGTGTGGTGGGAAGGAAATTTTTTGCAGGAATTTTTTATTCTAATGCTAATGCTTAGATAGCCTCGCTGATTTACTAATAAAAATAAATAGAAAAGATGGGTGCCTATAACAAGTAAAAGTCTAACAGACTGAAAACCTAGGGGGTATGGAAACAAACCAAAAGGAAATTTCTTTGGTATAAATATAAGCAGTGCGATTCACCAGATGACAAGCTGCTTACCCTCTCAACTTGACTTTTCTTCAAACTGTGCATATAACAAAATCAAATATATATCTGTAATATATTTTCCTCTAGTGTGCTCTTACCTTTTTTGCCCCTTTAAACTTTAAGTGCTACCGAAAAAGAATTAGAGATTTTACATGAGAAATATTCGCATAAATCAATTTAACAAATTATATAGCCTAGCCCAAATAAAGTATTCAGTAGCCTATTTGTGGAAGTCCCTTTCTTGTAGGTTTACCACCGTAATTGACAAGAATGTCCTGAAAGATATTAATTCCTCTCCTCATTTGAATTAAAATTTCAACTACAATGAACATAATATCACAAAGTCCAAATAGAAATAGCACAATTGAAATCCATATATTATGACTTCTATTGCCTAACCTTGCATTTATTTTAGTTAACCTTCAGAAATAAGAGTACATTGGATTGTTATTTCATCTATAATAGCACAATATACCATTCAACCTTTTTCTAATGAGCTCCGGATAAAGGATTCATGTAATCAAACCCCAACACTTGGGATGGAACCACTGGGCTGTTGATGTGACAAAGTGGAGCCTCCTCTAAAAGAATATGGAATCCTGATCAAGTAGGATATAGAGATTGTCTTCATAATCTATCATCTCTCTCCTAACCTCCTCAGACCTCTGAAACTAACTACTGGATTGTTGATAGTTCCAATTTGCCACGCCTAGATGATGCAAGTGCTTGAGAAGTGAATGGCAACATCTACATGATTAATAGAATTTATTTTCATCCTCAGAGATACTAACCACAAGGACTGGTTGTGGCATGCATCCCTCCTATATCTATAAAAAATTTGAGTTCAGAATCAGCAGCAGTCTATGGCCTACGCTGCAAAGGCTGCAAGGAGCTTCTGGAACAGGCAACCTTTTACTTGTAGTACACCTACACAATGTGCTGCTACTGATTACCTTGGTTTCATCTACACCAGTTTCGACCATGCTGCTTGAAGTCATGCCTCTAAACAATACTAAAGACCACTCATTTTGTCAAGCATTAAGCTTGCAATTACATCGGGCCATCCGATCTAATTGCCATGTGTACCAAAAGCTATATATTGTCAAAATTCCAAGTTAACATATATCCATCACGTGCCTTTAACTTTCTTCATCATAGTTTACAAGCACGCATCAATATCATCTGCTTTGTAAACAAAATAACACTGCAGATAGCACACCTGCTATCTACGCTTGTTTTCTAAGCATTTTAATAAGCTAATAGCATCTTCACAGCAATCATCGGTATCATCGTCATCGTAAGAACAAAAGCCAGAGCTCAAAAAAACTGAGACATGCATTAATCGGTACCAAAGCTAAGACCTTTACCATCTAATCCGATTCAACAGATGATCAAAACAGCTAGGTAAAGGTCAAGATCGGAGCTTGGTGACCACAGTGAGAACCCAAGACGATTTCATAAAATAAAAAAAAAGACCTGATCAAGAAGGAATTAACTTAAACAATCCAGATAAAAACATTCAATATTCAACGAACCCAGATTCCAAAAAAATTCAAACATGACATCCATCCACAGATCTTCCCCATAGCTCAACACAACATCAAAATTGCAAGTAATCAAACAAAACTCTTATTAAAGAACGTACCTTTGAGCAAAAACTGATCTTAGAACCAAAAGATCGAGCTGAAACAAAGAAGAAAAACAATTTTTTTTTTTTACCTCTTCCCTTCCCCTTAAAAGAGAAACCCCAATAAAGCCAGCAACTTTACCGATGTCTCCCAATTGGAAAAGGGAAAGAGGAATTTCTAAATAAAAACAGGAGAAGACGATTGGATTTGTGATAAGAGGCGAGAAAGAGAGAGGAAAGGGGAATTTGGAGGAATTTTCTCTTATGCTAATTGCAAATGAGAGCTTGGATTCTCCTCCCCCAGTTGATTGGTTTTTCTTTTCTTTCTTTTTTTTTTTTGGTCCAATTTATTTTATAATTTTAGGGCATAAATAAATAGGGGAAGAGGTGCGTCCTCATCATAAGTAGAGGAACCAAAGGGCGTGGATGCTTGCGGACGGGGGGGTTTCTCTTGGGATGCATACACTTGGTGCATCTCACCAGGACACATGTTGCCTCCCCCTCTCTACCCTGTTTGCCTTTTTGTCAATTTCTAGGATTTTAGTCATTTTACTTGTGAAGTTACTTTCTAAATCTCGAGTTTCCTTTTCAATTTTTTTTATTTGGAATATTTAAAATCTATTTTTATTAGGAAACTTAAAAGTTTAGAAAGAGCTGTAAATTTTACGTTATATAAATCTCTACGTGGTACAGATTATCTATAGCCATTAACAATTACCATGTTGTTTAAGGGTGTGTTTGGATTTCAATGGGGTTAAGGGAAGTTAAGGGAAATTAACTGAGAGAATGGAAGGGAAGGGAAGGGAGTTCTCTTCCCCTTGGTTACACCCCAATTTGGGGGGTAACAAATTTTATATTATTAGGGGGTGAACCAAGGAGAACTAGGGTGAATAAATTCACCTCCTAAATGTTCCCAAACAATGTGAATGGTTCCCCTAACTTCCCTTCACCCTTATTCCTCTCAATCCAAACAAGCCCTAAAGAAGCTATATACGGAGTTAGATAAAATTGCAAGTAACCTTTTGGTAAGTTGCTTACTCGATTTACATGTCTAATTAGATAAGAAAAATCTTCTATTACAAGTATTGATATATAATTGTCCGCTTCATATTCTATCAGAACACTTTGCATGCGGTGAGAGGGCTGCTAAACTCATAACGGGAAGTGAAATTTTTTTGATGTAGGATGTGTTGATGCTGCTGGAGTTCAAACAGTCAAATAGCATCCGCGGTGGGACGAGCTGATGATGATGGATGGGGTCGTTTCCTTCCCCGAATATCCGGCTCGGAGTTAGGGGAGTTGCTCAGCCTGCATGGGGAAAGACTCGTGATAGGACGAGGCTTGGATCCCCCGTGGTACCTCTAACGATCAAGTTAGTTTGTGACCTTGAATGGGGTGAGAAGAGCTGCGAGAGTTCTTGTATATAGTAAGATGCAAAGGAATTCGTGGAGAATCCCTAGAGTTCGATGTTGGACTGAAATCAGATCTAAGTTGAGGGTTTGAATCCGTAGATCTCATCCTCCTCTAAGTTAGAATAGTACATCTATTTATACATGTGGGTATGAGGGGTAGAATCATCATTCTGGCCAAGCAAAAGATAGCGGTAAAGAAGCGTGTGCTGGCGGTTGCGTCAACACTTGCTTTACAGATGTCGGCTGGCAACTAGCTGCGTGATCGGCGCTGACATGATGTGGTGTGTGGCGCACAAAGCATAGCATGGCCTAATAAGTCATGAAGACTGTCGGGGCAGAGGCATGATGATGCCTGACAAGCATTGATGCGATCTTGACACGTTGTCAAAGAGGATAAGCTCGAGCAAGAGGTTGTCCTTTAGCTTCGCCAAGAAGTAACGCATTTCGAGTCGGCTTCGTAAGACGTTTAGCAAATGGTCGAGTGAACTCGTGGCGAGTCGTCTTCGACAAAAGGGTAGGGTCGACAAGTTCCGCCTTTCGAGTCGTCCTAAGAGGATGTCGACTCTACGAGTCAGCTGACGGGAGATCCTTGCTGATCTTAATTGCCAATCTGGTTGGGACGTTGCGGGCAGAAGTACACTTGTATTGTTGCTGGTGAAAGGCTGCACTTTTGAAGTTAATTACATTTATTTATGGTTCCTTGTTACCTAAATTACATATATGCTCATTTTTTAATTAAATCTGAAGTTAATTATTTATTTTGTTGAAATATTGTTTCAATATTAGCACAATATATACATTAAACTAATTGGGGTTTGAATTTTCTTCATGAAAAATTAAATAAGCCACTTGGACTTCTAGTACATCCCTCTCTTTTTTTTAATGGCTTCTCGTACATCTAAATAGGGATATGATAAGCATATGCATTTACTTTTCTCACCTTCTTATCTACGGCCCGATGAACAAAGGAGCCAACATGAAAAAAGTAGGATCCGGAATCTTTTTTTATATGCTCGCAATGGATAGTCACAATTTCGATTCATCCCATATATAAAACTACCAAAAGACACACACAGACTCAAACACACACACATATATATAGAGAGAGAAATATGGATATACTTGGTA
>BQKN01057875.1:43769-71941 GCA_022839385.1 Asparagus kiusianus | reverse complement strand
ATAAAATCGGAATGCTATGTGCTTAGGAAATGAATTCTAGTATTTTTTTTCTATAAAGTTAACTTTTAATCAACTAGTTGACTTTTTGGTCAACAGTTGACTTGTGGTCAACTCATTGACTTTTTGGTCATATGATGACTTATTAATCAATGATTGGAAAATTACAAAATATCGTATTTATGAAATACAATATTGATTTGGTATTCTCATTTATGAAATACACATACCATGTATAATGGGTCATGAGATGAGTCATTTAGTGGTATGGTTTGAGCACATGGTTTATTAGCACATGGTTTTAAAATATAATGATTCATAAGATGATTCATTGCATGACTCACTAGATTAATCATTAATATTTGATGATTCATTGCATGACTCATAGGATGAGTCATTCATGTCATGAACACATTCCACTCTATAAATATGAGCTCTCTTTCTTATGGAAAGACTAATGAAAAATTGGATAAGTGGTTTTTTTCATAAGAGAATAAAAAAGAGCTCTCCTCTTACTAAACTTTAGCAATCTTTGAGCAAGAGGAAGTAGTAGGATTTTAAGAACACGGGGGTGGATATCTTGCCTTGTGACTCAAGAAGACTCCCATTTTATCAAGCCCACTTGAAGACTTGGAGATCCACTACGAAGAGATTTTCTACTACAAGGAGGAAGAGCTAGGGGTTATTCGATCTTCCATCGAATCACGCTTCGAAAGTATGACTTTCTAACTCTTGTATGCTCTCTTTAATATATGGATTATGTTAGATTTAATTAGGATGGTCCTACTATGTATTTCATGCTCTCTACATGCATATCATAATTATACATATAGTCTTCCGTTGCGTATTTTGCATGTATTTAGCATGAATTTCCTTCATAAAAAGGTTAATCACTACAAATAAGATCAAATAATAGTTAAGCCCCATAAAAAGGTTCACAAGGGACTATTACTTATTTTAACAATTTATCATAAATTTTATAATGCTTCTTTAATAAAGTTGGATAAATTAACAATTTAAGACAAACCCAAGGGCTAGCGACTATAGATAATTATCCAGGCACAATTTAGACTGACCTTACTCAGTTCGGATCCGTTAGAAGTCTGCAACTTTCAGGATTTAAAGCACACTCCATCATGTTTCAGGGGGTGTTATTTCTCTAGAATTGTTTGATACGACTAGCACGATTGTCCAAGAATGAAAAAAATACAACAAGAACTTAAGGAAATACTAATTAAAAATAATAAAGCAAGTTATAAAACTTTCCTACCACCAATAACACTCACAGCATATATACGTCATTAGGAGAATATATTTTGACCCATGAACCTAAAAGTTAAATCGTAAACTTCCAAAATTTATAGATTTTATTCAAATATGGCAAGGTACAATTAATTTACTTCAATTACAAACAGACACTAACACAACACTGAAAAAGTTTACAAGGCTACACTTATTTAAATTTCAGAGTTTATATCATCATTAAAATTCAGTAGCCATAAGTTTGTCTCCTTAAAGACTTGAGAATGTTTTAGAACCATTTGAGAGAAGCTTTTGGGTAATGTTTCAGGTTATCGTTGTAGTCAATATAGGTGCAGCCTAAATCTAACGATGTAGCCACTGTTCCATTCATAATTGTCCATCATAGACCATGCAAAATATTCATTCCCATTCCCTCCCAACCTTTAAAAAAAAACTTATTAGTAAATTATTTCTTAAATAAAAATTCTCTAAATAGTTGTTGAAAGCTCCTCAAATACTTACTGGATGGCTTCTCTAACTTGAGCCAAGTGTCGTGCACAATACTGAATTCTAGCTTGGTCATCCAAAGCTTCTTCAAGTTTTAGCTCCTCGCTTTCTAACTGACAAGTTCCTATATAATAGAAATTTAATCATGAAACATCTATATATATATATATCTATATATATATATATATATATATATATATATATGTCCAAAGTTAATAATTTTGGATTGAAAATTTTAACCATTCTCTGTGATGTAAATTGTTCGGTTATTGTATTTCTTTTGTGTATACATCATCAAGTCTCTTATTCCATTAGGCCCCGTTTGACAAATGGTTAATGAAGAGGGGTTAAAGAGAAGGATTAATGTACTTAGCTCATTTGATAATCCGAAGGACTAAATTATTAACCCGTTAAATAAGTTTTATTTTAGCCTTTATGATCAGTTTTAGTGTTTGGGAATAACAATGATTTTGACTTTTTTCTTTATAATTAGAAGAGTTAACTCTTATTCCATCTAAATAGAAGTATTAGTAAACCCCTCATTTTGAGGGTTTAACTCATTTTAACCCCTCTAGAGGGGTTAACTTAACCATTCTATATTTTTTATGTTTGGCAAATTATGGAGGGTTAACTCACTTTAACCCTTATATAGATTTGTTGTGTTTGGTAGGTTAAGAAGGGGTTAAGTCTCCTTAACCCCTCACTTAACCCTTTGCCAAACGGTATCTTAGGGTATACATAGAACCAAGTTCCTGTCTGCAATATGTGAAAAGTCAAACATTAACGTCCAAATCAATTAACTTGAGATGTTTTAGAGAAATATTTTTTTCAAGTGTGATAATTCAAGGATAATGAGTACACAAATTAACCTTCATTCATTTTAAGTGATAATCAATTGATTTAAGATGATTTTGAAGCTATAAATAATAAATTGAGTTTGTTTAAGAGGTTAATGCTACTATCATCTATGGCATATATACCGTTTCATCAATAGGGATGCCTTCTTTCTCAGCTGCATTAGAAAAAAAAGTTTAAAAATGTCAGTAGAAATTGTCTTAATATTTTATAAAAACTTGTTTCTAATTCTAAATATAGTATAATATGATTTTTTTTTTTTTTTTTGTTAAAATCTTGGTAATGAAATTAAAGGTTGTTCCCACCATTTATCATCATCGTCAGATACTAAAGAAATCTTTTGAAATTAGATTTCTTCAACTAGTTTACATTTAGCTAATGTAGATGTAATTTACAAAACTCGTAAATAGGTAAAATGATTCCATGGTTGTATCTCCATTTGATGAGTACATTAAAATTTCATAGAATGTCATATATCCACATGTATAGATTAGACCATTATGCTCGTTTACTACTTAACAGTATTGAATGTTCAACGAAAAGAAGCAACATTATTTCTGTCAAATAACAATGAACCTATTTTTTTCTTTTTTTTCTTAATGTACCATTTAAGTCGACATATGAATCCGAGGTGTAGCTGTCTACCGAATCATTTGGTGAAATCAAACGACTTGTAATAACCCAAATAATTAGTACCTTAAAAACTTGATTAATGAAATTTTTTTTAATGACAGATTAGAGAACTAATTAGGGGTATTTTTGGGATTTCACCATAACTTTCATCTATCTGCCACGTTAAAATTTTGTGGCTCAAGTTCATTCGACAATATGGTCGGCACCTCTTTAACAGGAGAATAAAAACAGAGAAAATCAAAGAAAATTACAAAAAAATAAATAAATAAAACAAACAAACACAGAGTACCATCCTCTCATACTCCATAAAACACCTTGAGGTATTAGAAAGCTTGGGAAGGGGAGAAAAGGAGACCAAGGCAACGTATCAACATCCCAATCGGTTGAGGTATAATCTCCTTTCAATTTCATAGTAACTCTTAGTAAATTGAATCAATTAGAATGACTAAGGGAGTTAAGTTGTTATGATTATGAAGTAAAAAAAAAAATTGGGTTTACAAAAAAAAGGATTTTTTTTCTTTGTGTTTAGGATTCATGAAAACAAACTGAAAAAAAAAAGAGAAAAAAAAAGAAAGAAGAAGAAGAAAGAAACGAAAGAAGGGAGGAGGAAGATGATCTGTTGAAACGATATAAGGAGAGGAAAATTGTTTTAAGCCCCTGAACCATGAAAAATTTCGAAACGGACCTTAATAATATGAGTTATGTTTGAAAAAGGATTGGAAAATCTCTGTTGGGCCCCTATCATTTACTCTACTTGTAAACAAGTCCAATCTGAAGAATAAAAGTTAATTTTTAGGCTTGATAAATTCCCTATAACCCCCTGTCTTATTGTAAATTACTAGAAAGTCCAAAAGCTAGTATATGAAAGTTATAAAATTTTGATAAATTGCTAAAATTAACAATAAGCTTATATGTACTATAGAATTTAAATATTATTGATTATATTTGAAATTATTAGGCTCTAGTTATGAATTGATTTACCTATAATATATGTTTGTTCTGAATTAATAATTAGTCCTATATCTTACATTATAGGTTCTGGTTGATATTCGGGAGAATAATAGTTTGAAAAAGTCGTGACCACTAGAGGTGAGTTTATTTCTCACTAGTATTTTATAATATGAAATTACATGAGTTGTATATTTGATTTATCTGGTGATAAAAATATATATATAATTAAATAAATAATATATCTTTTCATATATGTAAAGATTTGACCTATTTCTGTTGTGGTCTATCCTATAATACGATGTTAGCCTCGTACAATATATGAAAAGAAAATTTGATTTTTATATAAAATGTGAAAAAAAAAATGAATTTGGCTCTCATGCAATTTTCAAATAATCGTGGACATTGTTTTATCTGAATGTTTTGATAAGGTATTTGGAACGTATTTCAACAGTTTAATGGATTCAAAGATTTTTGTAACTTAGTATCTGATAAAAGAAAAAATAAGCATCCGTAAACTGTTTTAACAGAAATGAGGAGCTTTACCTTGTCAATTTCATTTGAAATATCTGCAAATTCTGATATGCAAAGTATTTCTCATTTGACATGTGATCTCGATGTTTTCAAACCCTCAAATAGTCCACTATGGATTGGTTCTGCCTGCCATATGGTGAATGCACCTTTATTTGACCATTATGTATTGGCCTTGGCCCTTCTATATTGGTCCTTCTGAAATCTGGTCTGGCCCCTCTGTAATTGGCCGGTAGCCTATGGCAGTGTTAGGTGCATTCGGTTCCCGAGAATTATCTGTTATCTGATGTGGTTTACGCATTCTCTTGCTACTAGGCTAAAATTCGTAGCCTTAGTATGACCTATGGGGTGACTTTTACATTCATGAATAACTCATCGAGAAATAAGATTCTGATAATTGATTGTGAAATTGAGAAAACAACAATTCTCTGATTTTGTACAAATTCGTAGTTTTTTCCTTCTTAATATTTACCTTGATTCAAAAAGGGTTTGATTCTAAGAAATTTCACAGTTTATTCAGTTGCAT
Source organism: Asparagus kiusianus (assembly GCA_022839385.1). Classification (NCBI taxonomy): domain Eukaryota; kingdom Viridiplantae; phylum Streptophyta; class Magnoliopsida; order Asparagales; family Asparagaceae; genus Asparagus; species Asparagus kiusianus. The sequence continues at coordinate 66,702 of BQKN01057875.1, read as the reverse complement.
ATAAGAAAGAAAATATAATTGTTGCATACTTTCTTAAAAACGACAATATTATGATATTTGGATCGTATTCTGCTATCTGTGAATTTCTCATGCAAAACTTGGAATTTATTAATTTCTGAGAACTATTCTTATTACTATTTTGTTAGTTATCTAGGAACTCTAGTAGGAAATGTTCTCACTGAGCGCTAGCTCATTCTGTTGTTTTTTAAATTTTTTAGATCCGGCGTAGCTTCATAGTAGCCGAACTTTTGGTTTGAGCTTTTGGCTGAGAGGCGTTATATGGAGAGCCTCTTCTTGTTGATATTACCTTCAGCACATTTTGTTTTATTTTGTAAAAATGCTTATAACGGTGAGCTTGTGGGCTGTAAGTACCGATCATATATATATAGTTGCTCTGATTTCTATTATCAGCAGGTTTATGAATATTTTAAAAATAAACTATATGATATGAATTGCCAGGCTTGACTCGTGCATAAGACTTGTCTCGTGCATGGGTCGCTGCTGTCGCGTACCCCGTATTTTATGAATTTCCGCTGCAGATTTCGGGGCGTGACAGTAAGGTGGTATCAGAGCTTAGGTTTGGACGTTAGAAACCTTGTAGGACACGTTATCAGAGAGTATATGCGCTAGATGAGTGTTAGCGTATGGATCAATTATGTGATATATATGTTTGTATACATACGTATATACATATATGCATATAAATATGTTATAATAAAGCCTTTTAGGTTTGTTAAGGAGTGGTTAGATGTTTATTTTATTTCACCTTATCCTTTTTCTTCAGTGAGCTGATGGATGGTTCCCCTTTTTGTAGGATGGCGGGAACCAATTCATCTTCCAGTTCTTCTCTACCTTGTCCAGCCCTATGATATCTGTAGATAGCTCTTGGGAGCCCAGCTTGAGAGACTAGGGATATACTTCCGATGAAACTGATCCGAACTTGATAATGTCTAATCATATGACCCTAGACTCACCGGGGGTCGAGCCCGTAGAAGTTGTTATGATAGGTTCATCCGAGTCGAAGCTTGATCATGCTGAGTATGAGGATCTCGTGGTAGAAGTTGTTCCAATTGAGTCACCACCTTCGGAAATCATTATGATTTATCCGACCCCTCGGACATGGAGTCCCTTGTAGCCCAGATTCCTAGTATCGACCAAAGAATTGCCCCCTCTGAGGGTGAGTCAAGTAGCCTAGGTATTGGTCCAGATCTCGACCTTGAAGGATGGGGGACTAGTGGCATAGATCCAGATCTAATGTCTGATTCTGTTGATAGCCAAGACTCAGAGGAGACTGAACCAACTGAGGAGAAGTCTAGTTCCAGCAGCTCCTCTTCCTCAGGGAAATAGAGCATAACTGTTAGGGCAATTTTGTAATATCAGTATATGGGTTCTCGTAGTCACTCTATTGGTTTATGTAGGACATTTTGGTAGAAAATATGTATATATATACCCATATACTCAGATATGTGTATGAACTAAAAAGTTAAATATTAATAATATACTTTTAGTTTGTAAATACTGACTTGTGATATTATGTTGAGAAGTGATTTAATTCCTAATTACTTAATTTACATATATGTGACTGACTTAGGAATTTTCCTTGTATAATAGTTGACTGAAATATTTTATTATTTATAGGAAGCTATGACTTCAGGTAATGAGCAAACCCCTCCTAACGGAGATAGGGATCTAAATCAGACGATAGGTGAAATGATGAGATCTAGAATTGCTCGTGCATCCACCTCCGGAAATTCAATAGACAACAATGCATTGATGGATCTGCTGCAAGCAGTGACATCTGTAGTCACCAGACAACAAGATCAAATTGATCGTAATCGGACGAATGGTCAAAACGAGGAGCACCCAAAATTAAGAAGTGGCATGGGAGAATTCAAGAAACTATCTCCACCCAGTTTTGAGGGAACAACTGATCCTATGATTGCTGAGCATTGGATCACAGAAATAGAGAAGGTCTTCACATACATGAAATGCCCTGAAGAGGAGAAGATTGATTATGCAGTATACATGTTAAAAGATCGCGCTTACGGGTGGTGGCAAATGTAGGTCAGGACGTTAGGAGAGAAAGCATACAAGTTATCATGGGAGGAGTTTAAAAAGATTTTTTATGAAAAGTATTTTCCTTCAACTGTTCGCAAACAAAAAGAACAGAAGTTTTGAAAATTAGAGCAAAGTGATAAGACAGTAGCTGAATATGAAGAGGAGTTCACTTATCTATCAAAATTTGCCATTCACTTATTGGGTAATGAGGAAGATAGAGCTCGTCGCTTCGAGGAAGGGCTTCAACCGGACATTCGGAAGGCGGTCGGTGCATTTGAACTCCTTACATATGGAGAAGTATTAAAAAAGGCCTTGTTAATTGAGAAAAATAAAATTGATACAAAGCCAAAGAATGAGACGAGCAACTCCTACCCAAAGAAGCAGTTCTGGCAGGATAATCGCGGTGGAAGAAATAAGAATTGGAGAAACAAAAAGCAAAATTTTGGACAGAGAGAGGAGCAATTTCCAAATCAGAAAACTTTAAGATGTGATGTTTGTCATAAGCTTGGGCATGAAGCAAAAAGTTGTTGGAGAAATACTGGGGCTTGCTTGAGATGTGGTCAAAAAGATCACAAGATAGCAAATTGTCCCCTACAACAATCATCTTGGAATACTTTCTAGACTAGCCAGTCCAGTGGTGGGAATCGGTATCCTCAAGCCAAGGCCCGAGTTTATTCCTTGACTAAGAAGGAAGCAGAAGCAAACCAGGATGTGGTGACAGGTACGATAACTTTTGCATCAGTTCCTGCTCGAGTACTATTTGATTCTGGTGCATCGCATTCCTTTATTGCTACACAGTTTGTTAAGAGAAACAAATTACCATGTGATACCCTACAACAAGAATTACTTGTTAGTACACCTGGGGTAGCATATTAGTATCAAATCAAGGTTGTAGGGGTAAAATTTATATTCTCGACAAGGAACTCCCCGTAGAATTAATGATGCTAGAAATGCATGATTTCAATATCATATTGGGGATGGATTAGTTATCCTTAAATCATGCTTCTATTTTATGTCGAGAAAAGAAAGTAGTATTCAAATTTCCTGGCCAACCCGAATTTTGTTTTGAGGGCGAAAAGTCTCAACAACCCTTAAAAATCATCTCAGCCCTTAAAGCACATCGAGCGCTGATGAGTGGATGTATGAGTTATTTGGCTTCAGTTGAGATGGTTGATGATGGAAAACCAAGCTTGGAAGAGATACCAATTGTCCGAGAATTTCCAGAGGTATTTCCAGAAGAACTTCCAGGAATGCCCCCAGATAGAGAAATTGAATTTTCAATTGACCTAGTACCTGGTACGAGTCCTATTTCTAAGGCTCCTTATCGAATGACACCTGCTGAATTGAGAGAACTCAAGACACAACTGCAAGAACTTTTAGATAAATGCTTCATTCGGCCGAGTGTATCACCCTGGGGTGCACCAGTGTTATTTGTGAAGAAGAAAGATGAGAGTATGAAATTATGTATTGACTTCCGTGAGTTGAATAAAGTAACCATTCGAAACAAGTATCCATTACCAAGAATTGATGATCTATTTGATCAACTACAAGGAGCTCAAGTATTTTCCAAAATTGATCTCCGTTCTGGTTACTATCAATTAAAGATTAAGCCAGAAGATGTGCCAAAGACTGCATTTCGAACCCGCTATGGTTATTATGCATTTTTAGTCTTACCATTCGGGCTCACAAATGCACCTGCAGCATTTATGGATCTTATGAACAGAGTATTTAAACCTTTCTTGGATCAGTTTGTTGTGGTATTTATTGATGATATTCTGATATACTCAAGAAGTAAAGAAGAACATGAAAAACACTTGAGACAAGTGTTGCACACATTAAAGAGGGAACAACTGTATGCGAAACTTAAGAAATGTGAATTCTGGTTGGAGGAAGTAGCATTTCTTGGACATGTAATCTCTAAGGAAGGGATTTCTGTGGACCCTGAAAAGGTAAAAGCCATTGTTAAATGGGACAGACTGACTACGGTAACGGAGGTACGTAGCTTTCTTGGAATGGCTGGCTATTATAGAAAATTTGTGGAAGGATTCTCTCGTATTTCTTCACCTCTAACTCATCTTACTCAGAAAGGAGTTAAATTTATTTGGTCAGATGAATGTGAGAAAAGCTTTCAAGAGCTAAAAAGTCGATTAGTGTCTGCTCCAATATTTGCATTACCTAGTGGAGACACAGGCTTTGCTATTTATAGTGATGTATCTAGAAGAGGATTAGGATGTGTACTTATGCAAAATGGAAAAGTCATAGCATATGCTTCAAGGCAGTTAAAGCCTTATGAACAAAACTATCCCACTCATGATCTTGAGCGGCAGTAGTATTTGCTCTCAAAATTTAGAGACATTATTTATATGGAGTACATTGTGAAATATATACTGACCACAAGAGTTTGAAATATATATTTACCCAGAAGGAGTTGAATTTACGGCAAAGAAGATGGTTGAAGCTTCTGAAAGATTATGATATGACCATCCATTATCACCATGGCAAGGCAAATGTTGTTGCTGATGCATTGAGCCATAAAAATTCATGCAATTTAGCATGCTTAATTACTTCTCAAAAAAAAATATTGGAGGACTTGGATCATACTGGAATTGAAATTAGAGTCCATCAAATTAGAGTTAAATTAGCAAATATGGTAATACGTACGAAAAATACTATTCACCTAGGGTGTTAGTATTTACAGATCAGGTCTTGTTTTGCCTCGAACGTTTGATCGCGGACACAATACACGGGCCACACGTCGATACACGTGCATGTTCATGAGGAGTACGAGTGGATTCGAGTACACATGTATCCTCGGGAGTGGGTAACCTCATGTGCTGTTTTCGGCACAACTAGGAGACGACGAGTAAAAGTAATATACGTTTGGATATCATTGATGAGCACAACTCAGTACTATCTGGGAATAGTGCGTCGATATACTATATATGAACAGTTATATACTTGTTGGATATCGTTGATGAGCATAGCTCAGTACTACGTGGAGGGTAGTACGTCGATATACTATTTGTACATGTCATTGAGTCGGGTTTGAGGATGCTTGATCTAGCAGTCCGTTTCGCATTAGGGTGCGATGAGGCTTGTGAGCCGTATTTCTACAATACCTATTTGGTCGTCCGTCCCGCACTCATGTTACGCACTGAGATGCGATGATACTAATAAGCCGTGTACACATTTGGGATACCGACTTGGTAATCTGTACGACATGATAATGCGACGAATCAGGAACTTGCAAGGATTTGCATTGTGACGATTGTTGATAGCCTGAGTCTTTGGTGGATGCCACTTATGAATATAACTCATCGCTGAGATATGAGACTGATGTACTTTGCCTTTAAAAGTATGTGGAACTATTTGCTAATATTTATTTTATCTTCCCAATGCTAGTGGAAGATATTATAAATATGATATTTTTGATGTCTTTACTATTCAGTATATGCTTTTCTCTACTTCTTAGTTGGGATTAATGATTAGTGATTCATAATTTGAGACATATGGTATATACATGAGGGTTTCCTTATTTGGATTATTTCTCTCGACGTACCAGTCTCGTGTTGTGGGTTTCTAATTATTGATTTTATTTAGATTATTTATTCTTGGTTCGGTATTAATATTTAGTTATCTATAATTGGAGACATATGGTATGTACATGAGGGTTTTCTTGTTTGGATTATTTTGCTTGACGTACTACATCTCGTGTTGTAAATTCCTAAATATTAATTCCACTTAGATACAGGGTAAATGATTTAGGTAGACTATACTTATAGGTAGAGACTCCGTCATATTTAGTAGCCCTTTCCTTAAGGGCGGACGAAGATGTTCTTGCTATAGTGCTCTGACGATCTTGTTGTTTCTCTTTTTATTTTCTAAATTCCTTTTAGGTAATCATTATCACTTATTTACGGTAGTTGATGCTCTACCGTAGTTTAATGTTCACTTTTAGACATTTAGAGTTTTATTTCATTTTGTAAAGGCGTTGCGCCTTAGTACTATTTTCAGTTGACTCTTATGTATTGAGATACTTCACTTTTATTTCAGGCATCAGTTATACTCAGTATTTATTCAGTTGGGACATGAGTATGTTTATTTGAATATCTCTTTCTACATCATGTCTCCATTGTATTTATTTCTCTTTTTTTTGCCTGTTTTGTACCTACACTTGTCATTTATTCCACTAGAGAGGTATTACTGTGATGGTGAAATATGTTGTTACACAGTGTGGGTGCATGATAGGTTTCACATTTCTGCGTTCACCTTGGACTGCAGCCATGTTTGAAAATAGGGGCGTCACAGTTATAATTAGAGAAAAGGTTTCTTCAAAAATTAATAACCATTTGTCATTAACTATGACAACAACTTACTTACATAAAATCATGTCTAACATGACTTTTGTGTATGATTTAGGATTTTTATTCTCCTTGTTACTTTTCGTCAAATATGTTTTAACAATGTTACTATACTATACAGGTGGATGAAAATTCTTTTTTATATCCTAATTGTAACCAGTGTATTAATAATAAATTTAGTAAGTAAATCTCCATTTACTTTATTACTTAAAGCTCCCATTAAATTTATAGAATCTCCAACTAATTTTCTCCCACTGGATTAAATAACTCTCCTTCTAAAGAAAAAAGCTTTCTTTTAGAGTTATATCAATCCTAGATCAACGAACTTGATTTTATAAAAGAACACGTTTCTAATAATAATTATTATTTAAAAACTACACTATGATTATCAATATAATACCTCCTACTTTCTCTAGGATAACCTACTTAGTAGGCTTTATTTATTTTAGACTACAATTTTGCCCATATTCTATTCTCTAACAAGGATGTGACAACTCCAAATCTCTAAGCATCATACACTTAATTTTCTTCATATCCATATCTAATATTGAGTGGAAGAAAAAGATTTGGTAGGAATTCTATATAATAAATAATTTGCAATCTCTAATGCATAACCTATAAGAATGCCTAGCATAAATCCAACCATATCGAATAAGGTTTAGATCCATTTTAAGAAAAATTGTTACGAGTGGTGAATTAGCAATTGTCAAGTATTAATAATTCCATTTTGTTTATAAATCTCTTAAACTCCTAAGAATAGGAACTTTCCATCTTGATCAAATTTGGATGACTTTGATATATCAAGTTTCTCTTTAACTTTACATTCTTTGAACCATTCAATAACATTCTAATTTATGATGCAATCATATAAATATATCAATATAAAAATGCATGATATATGAATGCTATAAAGTAAAATATTTAACTATTGCTTTAACATTTAAAGGATCATATACATCTGAATGTGTGAAGTCAAGAGCACATATAGCTTTAGCACTATTTTGGAAAATTAGTTTGGTCATCTTGTCTCTCAAACAATATTTATAAGTTGAGATTTTTTTTAATTTTAGAAAATTCAAAGGACTATCCTTTATCGACTTGTTGATCTTATCAACATTAACATAACATAACATTATGTCCTAAAGATAAGTTGGATTACCTTGATCCAATCTATGTTTAAGAGATTTATCAATTTCAATAACATTACATAAGAGTTAAGGGTGGTAATTATGAAATATAAACAGATTTGATTTTATAATGGTCAACAAAGTAATTTCTAAAGTTTTAATAAAAGTTCTATTTTACAATAAAATAGAAAATCACTACTAGAAAATTTAGAAAGTAGAAATCAAATTTCTTCTAACTTTAAGAAATATTAATATAATCTTTAAGTTTCATTTCATGACATTTACTCAAATCTAGAAACAAATTTCTTATTTACAATGCTGATACTAAGATTTTTATTTCTATTATCAAAGTTAATATTTTCATCTTTAACCTAATGTTTTTCTTGTACTCTTATAATAATTTGTAAGTATGTAAAGATAAACTAGAATCAATACATCATATATAAAGAATCACCCACATCAGTTGTCTCTACTAACCAATGCGGTGAAATATCTTCAAAAGATATTTCCTTTTTAAGTGATGTAATACAACCTTTACAATTTCTTTTTCTGATAACTTTTATTATTTAAATTCCATATTTAATTTAGAATCTTATTTTCTTTTTTAGATATCTCTCTCAGTAAAACTTTCTTTTCTTAACATTGGACAATCTAGTTCGATATCCATCACTATGATTTTAACTTGCTTTGTAATAGTCTTTTCCCTTTTTCAACAAATTGTTAAGTTCTAATAAAGTGATAATTAGATCTTAAATTCTAAAATATCCACTTGAAACTAAACTAGGGATTTGGAAGTTGTTGATGGCTGATATCAAACAGTCAATGAGATTGAAGTTAGTTGGTTGACGGAGGTCTTCTAACCCTCTGAATGTCCACTTCTGAGATGAGTTGTTCTTCCCTGCACAGGTAGTAAATCGTAAGAGGGCAGGGTTTGGTTTTTCGATTGTTCCTCTGACGATCAAGTCAGTAATATGCTTGAGTGGAGAAGTAAATGAACTATGGTAGTTCTTAAGCACGATGGGTAGAGATAAAAATCTTACCCTATTGTTGAAAATAGTACCCCCTATTTATAGTGGTGGTAAGGGGGTAGGATGGTAATTTTGACCAAGTATGGGTTGGTGGCCAAGTCAGCATCTCTTTACAGGTGTTGGTCGATGAGTGGAAGAGAGGTCACTTCGGTATTTAATGTAAAGTGATTAGGGGTGTGCAGTGCTGACGTGGTTCGATGTGTCATAAAGACTATTTGGAGCAGAGGAATGATGTCACCCATAATGCATTTAATTGTATTTATTGTAAGGTGATTGGATGTCAGTGCGCGAGAGGGGGCTCAAGCCTCAAGGTAGTCCTCACCTTTCTACTTGTCCTATAGAAGGTCGAGAAGTACCACCTTTTGAGTCATCCTCACAAGATGTCGGTAGAATGGTCAGTCGAGTAGGTTGGTCAAGAAGTCAACCTAGCCAGGGGTCGACATGTAATGCATTTTGAGTCATCCTCGAGAGATGTTGGTGTGTCGAGTCGTCTGAGCTGGGTCTTTGGTTATCTTAAAGTGCTGGCTTGAGTATGCATAATGTGGGACACTTGTTTGCTATTGATTGGGGATTATTTTTTAGCACTAAAATGGTTATAATAGAAGTAAAAAAATTACATCAACATTTGATTTTGACCTTAACTTCTAACAAATCTAATTTGTCGATATATCAAAACATCTTATGAAAATATATGTGTGTTCATGTTATGAACATAACTTTTATCATTATTATATTTAAGTAGGATTATGAATGATGATCTTTATCATTAGTTACATCTGGTTTAGCGGATATGCCACCTTAGACAATCATTCTTTTTCACTCTAATAGTTCAGACTATTCAATTTATAATCATTCAATGATATATCAAAATGATAAAATTTAGTCGTCATGTATTAGTAGAATATAGTAATGCAAAAACTCAAATTATTATTTTATTGTTGCACAATCATTACCACGGATATTTTAAGTAATTCCTTCACCTTTAACATTTCTTTCATTTATTTAAATGTGAGCAGGAAATCCAAGTCTCTTTATACCTTTCCAGATTGTCAAGATAGAATATAAATAAACAAGGTAGAATTATCTATTTAATCATTACCAATTAATAACTTTCCTTTAATTTTGGTTTATTGATGTAAGAGTTAACTTCACTATTGTAGTGAGCACCCAAGACATTAATGAAATGTGCATCCACCGATTCAATCATTTTATATAAAACAGGTTGCACTTCCTATTATAGCCAAGTGATCCCATTATACGTAAAATATTTAATATCATCATGCAAGATATAGCTAGATAATAAATTTTAACAAATCCAATCATGTGCGGCTTCAAATAAGTTAAAGCTATTATCTGAATTATATCTATGCGGTGGAAGATCGTTAGCTTTTTATTTCTTTAAATAATAATCTATTTACACTTTATACAACTTTTATTATTTATCATGATTGAGAGAACTCAATAAATTTGTGAATTTAATAAACAGTCAATTTCTAATTGTGACGCCCCTGGGTTCACACAAGACTGCAGTCCGGGGTAAAACCAAGAATGTCAAACCTGTCATGCACCACACCGTGCAATAACATGTTTCACCATCATAATTTCTATCTCTCTAGTGGAATCAACAACAGGTGTAGTACAAAGCAAGTAAAAGATTTTACTACAGATGCTTGATAAAATGATAGGACTCAAATTAATACATCTCCTCAATCAAATAAGCTGGAATACATAGTCAAAGTCTAAAATGGATAATAAAGATCTGGAGACCTCAACATGTCTCAAAGTACATAATGTCTGATACAGGAGATAAGGCACACAACCTTTAACTCTAGAACATAAACCTCTCAAGTCTAAAGTGTCTCAAGTGGAGTACAAAATAAAATACATCTAAAAAGAGGATAACAGATACTAGTAAGGGTCGTCCTCAACCTGCGACTCTCCGGGCTCCTGGCTCGTTACCGGAAAAGGGGAGGAACAACGAGCGTCAAAGCGCTAGCGAGCAACATCACAAGCAACCCTAAGGGATAGGGCTCATTGTATATGAAAATACAGTTAATACAATATAATATAAATCATTTATACAAACATTAATGGGTTTTAGTACTTAGGGAAATACAACACGAGCATAGGTACGTCGAGCGAAATAATCCAAACAAGGAAACCCTCATGTATATACCTTGTATCTGAAATTGTAGATCCCTAAATACAAAACCCGAAGTTGGTCACAAGAAAAATAAAGAAAAAGAATACATACCCATCTCTACCGATAACATGGGAATAAAACGAAGCTACAATAGGTGTCATGTTCAACCTAGGTAGCTATCATGCCCCGGCCAAAAACAATATGTCGTGTACCCAACTTGGTTAAATAATATGCTCAAGGTTTAGCAAAAGTCTAAAATATGATTGAAATGGATTATAGTCCAACACGAGGACTCTAATGGATTATAGTCCAACACGAGGACTTAACATGGATTATAATCCAACACGAGGACTGTGTTTATGAACCATGGAATACTAGTAGTAAAGGTATACGTGTTCTACTATTGTACATGCCTCGCTGTACAAATATAAGCTTGTGTCAGAAAAATCATCTCATATGTGTAGATAAAATCATAAATACTGTAATTTAATACCCTGTAAACAAGGTAACATTCTCATGTTCAACAAAAGCTCAACAGAACCCTCGATCATAAATGAACACTGTATGAAAGTATAAGCACAATAGATGATCAAGTAGAAATACAAACAAAATAGGGAAAAAACTCCGATGGGTCGACTCATGATCAGCTATGAGTTGACTCAGCAGACACTTATGAATAATAGGAATTAACTCCGTGAGTCGACTCATGACAGTCATGGGTCGACTCAACCTGATGAGTCGACTCATGATGAGTCATGAGTCGACTCACGGGCTGCAAACTGGATATTTCACAACGGCAGCTCAACCATCTCGTTCCATACTCCCTCTATACTGATCTCCACCTCCATAACTATCAATTCTAGACTACGAGGCAGAGATAAATTCATATATAGCATGAGCAATGAACATTAGCATGTTAGACCTAACTTTTAACTCCTAAACATGAGTGAAAACATTTAATCAAAATAAAAACTCATATTTGTTATTCTTAAAAATAGTTCCAGATCTGGGTTTTCTTCAAAAATATCGTTGGTGAGGATTTAAAATCTGAAACACATGATTTCTAGCATTCACCCTAATAAGAACATTGATTTATACTTGAAAATAAGTCTTAGGCTCAATAAAACTTAAGAAAAACATTTATAAACTGTTAAAAGCATGGGAGAAGGATTGGGCGAGATGTTACTCGCCTCAGAAGTGATGATGAACAGTCCCCTTCGCTGCAATCCACAAAAGCCACTGAAAATCCCCAAAAATTGCCCAAGAATACCTAAAAACAAGCTAGGGTTTAGAGGGGGAGAGGATGCTAGGGTTTCTCTAGGGTTTGCTGATGAAGAAGAGTGTTTTCGGGTGGAGGGAAATATATATGAGTAGATAAAACCCGACCCGAAACCCAACAGACCTGAACTAAGAAAAGCCAAAAATCCACGATGAGTCGACTCATGGTATATTATGGGTCGACTCATGGGTCATGGGTTGACTCATAATTCATGAGTCGACTCAGCAGAAACTAAATGGCAACAGGACTCGATATCGTGAGTCGACTCATGACAATCATGGGTCGACTCATGGACTAAAAACTGCATTCTTCGATTTTTGTTGCACATGATGCAAATTTGCAACTCAACCTCATACCTGAGGCATATCCACATCCTCATAAACTCAAAATACTAGTTTTCATGTACAACCATGCTATGAAGATATTTTATCATATATTAAATATTTTGTTTCACTTATATTCACATGTATGAATTATCACAATCAACGGGGTCTTACATTCTTCTCCCCTTAAAAGAATTTCGTCCTCGAAATTCAGGAAATCATATCTAACTCATAAAGATACTTGAAAAGCATGATAAGGGTCTAATCCAACCCGCACACATACACATTTCGCAATACTGAATGCTAGTTAGCACGTAGCGATATTCATACTTAACGATCTAAAATGATAATATTCTTACCTAACCCCTAATCTAACAAAACTAGTACGTCGGGCGAAAAATTCAAACAAGGAACCCCCCATGTATATATCATGTGTTCCGAAAGATTAAGAATTAAGTAAAAATACCCTCATTCTAGTGTTAAATATAAGTATCAATATATATATATAGATATAAATATTCAAGCAAGAAGTCATATCATAAATACTTTAATTAGTTTTACCTGCTCGAACAAGTGTGGGTAGTCACGTCGCATGTCCTCCTCACGCTCCCAAGAAGCTTCCTCAACTCCACTTCGGTTCCATTAAACTTTCACCAATGGAATCACCTTGTTCCTTAGTCTCTTGTCTTCTCTAGCAAGTATGGACATTAGAATCTCAATAGTCGACAAATCATCCCGAAGCTCAATCTCCGGTGCATCCGACACTCGTTGCCGCTCCTCATCATGTAAGTGCTTCTTGAGCATAGAAATATGGAATACATTGTGTATACTAGACATAGAAGCTGGAAGATCTAGTCTGTATGACACAGCTCCAATGCGCTCCAAAATCCGGAAAGGTCTAATATATCTCGGTGCAAGCTTTCCTCGCCTCCCGAATCGTTGTACGCCTTTCATAGGCGATACCTTCAGCATAACCAAATCCCCAATCTAAAACTCTAGGGGTCTTCGCCTCTTATCTGCATAACTCTTCTGCCGACTCTGAGCGGCTAGAATCCGCTCTCTGATCAACGCTACCTTCTCGGTAGTTTATCTCACAAGCTCTGGTCCAAGCATCAAACTATCCTCCGGCTCTGCCCAACATATCGGTGATCTGCAGGGTCTCCCATACAGTGCCTCATACGGAGCCATACCGATCGTCGCTTGATAACTGTTGTTATAAGCGAACTCTATCAGTGGAATATGATCCTTTCAGCTGCCTTGGAAGTCAATGACACATGCTCGCAACATGTCCTCCAACACTTGGTTCACCCTCTCCGTCTGACCATCTGTCTGTGGGTGGAATACACTGCTATAAGATAGCTTGCTGCAAAACGAGTCCTAAAAACTCCTCCAAAAATGTGAGGTGAAAACCGATCCTCGATCCGACACAACGTATCTGGAACCCCGTGCAATCGAACTATCTCCCGAATGAAGATCCTCACATACGCCTCAGCTGTATAAGTAGTCCTTACTGGGATAAAATGTGCTGACTTCGTCAACCGGTCCACTATCATCTAAACCGAATCATTCCCCTTCTTCGACTTAGGCAACCCTACAATAAAGTCCATAGAAATGTCCGCCCACTTCCATTCTGGGATAGGCAACGGCTGAAGTGTGCCTGCTGGTCTCTGGTGCTCCGCCTTCACCTACTGGCAGGTAAAACACTTCGCCAGATACTCTACAATCTCCTTGCGCATACCACTCCACCAAAAGTGCCTCTTCAGGTCCTTGTACATCTTTGTGGTCCCTGGATGTACTGTGTACCGAGTACGGTGTGCCTCATCAAACAACTCCCTCTTCAGCTCTGCACTGGCTGGCATAACCAATCTACCCTTCATCCGTAGACCTCCAGCTACTCCAATGGTCCAATCGGCTTTAGGCTCTTTGAAAATCTCCTCCTTAAGGATTTGAATCCAAGAATCCTCCAACTAAGCTCTAACAACTCTGCCACTCCAAGTTGGTTGTACTGATATAGCTCCCAAAAATATACTAGTGCCACCCAACTCAGGTATAAAATCAAACTGGCTAAGAGTGAGAAGGTCTCAGTGCAATGAGCACCTCAAAGCCGCAATCTGATTTCAACGCTTCCTACTCAAAGCATCTGCTATGACATTCGCCTTCCCCGGATGATGCTGAATCGCGAACTCGTAGTCCTTGATAAACTCAATCCACCTCCGCTGCCTCTGGTTGAGTTCCTTCTGAGAGAAAAGATATTTCAAACTCTAGTGGTCTGTGAACAGCTCGAACTGCACTCTATACAAGTAGTACCTCCATGACTTCAGTGCAAATACCACTGCTACTAGCTCCAAGTCATGAGTGGGATAGTTTTGCTCATGCACTCTTAACTGCCGTGAGATATAAGCTACTACTCTCTGAGTCTGCATAAGGACGCCTCCTAATCCTGCTAATGATGCATCTGTGTAGACGACGAATGTCCTGTCGCCGCTCAGAATAGTCAAAACCGGTGCTAAGGTCAACTTAGTCTTCAAGATATCAAAGGCCTTCTGACACTCTGTGCTCCAAATAAACTGTACATCCTTCTTCGTAACGCATGTAAGTGGTGTCAAAATCTTCGAGAAGTCCTGGATGAACTTCCTGTAGTAGCCTGCTAATCCCAAAAAGCTGTGAATTTCTGTCACTATCTTTGGTGGCTCCCTATCAAGCACTGCTGTAACCTTAGATGGGTCTACTGATATGCCATCTCTACTGATATTGTGGCCGAGAAATCTGACTTCTGAAAGCCAAAACTCGCACTTACTAAAATTGGCATATAACTGGTGCTCCCGTAAGGTCTACAAAGCTAAACGGAGGTGCTGCTCATGATCGACCTCCGATCTCGAATAAATGAGGATGTCATCGATGAAAACAATCACGAACTGATCTAAAAAGGGATGAAAAACCCGGTTCATCAAGTCCAAGAATACCGCGGGTGCATTAGTCAACCCAAATGGCATGATCAAGAACTCGAAAGATCCATAGCGCGTGAGGAAAGCGGTCTTAGGGATATCCATCTCCCGAACCCGCAACTGATGATAACCAGAACGAAGATCAATCTTCGAGAAAAATCACGTTGCCTGCAACTGGTCGAACAAGTCATCAATCCTAGGCAGTGGGTACCTATTCCGGATAGTGACCTTGTTCAACTCCCGATAATCTATACATAATCTCATGCTGTCGTCCTTCTTCTTCACAAAGAGGACCGGCGCGCCCCATGGAGAATGACTCCGACGAATAAAACCCTGAGCTAACAACTTGTCTAACTGGGTCTGAAGTTCTCTCATCTCAGCTGGCGCCATGCGATAGGGTGCGTGGGATATCGGGGCTGTGCCCGGCTGCAACTCAATACAAAACTCAACCTCTCTCACAGGAGGTAACCCAGGTATGTCCTGAAAGACATCCTGATAATCCGAGACAACTCGAGTCTCTAAAAAATCAGAACTCTGATCCCGCAGCATCACCTCATCGATGAACGCCAGAAATGACTCCGCAAAGCGATTGCCCTGAGAAGTTGCCACAATCATCTCGGACCCATCGGACGCTCGCAATCTGACTGTCTTCGCAAAACAGTCAATACTAGTATGGTAGGATGACAACCAATCCATACCAAGAATGACATCAAACTCGAACATATGCAAAACTATCAAATCGACTAGGAACTCCGACTCATCTAAACTGACAGTACACCTCCTACAAACGCTCTCCAGAAGCGATACCTCACCTAAAGGGGTGGAGATTGATAGAGGGGTGTCTAGAGGCTGAGCTACGAGCTGGAGTGTAGCCATAAATGCATGCGAGATGAAAGAATGCGAAGCTCCCGAATCAAAAAGAATACAGGCGGGAAAGGAATTCACAAAGAATGTACCCTCCACAACTGCTCCGCTGGCACCGTGATCACGGAAAACCACTGTATATACTCTGCCTGTGGCTAAAGACTGCTCTACTGCTAATGCTGGAGAATATGGGACAATCTGCCCCTGGGGAGCCTCCTGGACTACTCGAACCTGCCCCTCTGCCCTCTGCGTCGCTGGCGGTGCCTCAAGCCTGTTCTGCTGACCCTGACCTCTGCCCTGCTGTCGCTGCTCCTGCTGGTTCGGACCCCTGCCCTGCTGAGCTCCTGCTGGTACACTACGACACTCTGATGCCTTGTGCCGACCTTGTGGCAGTTGAAACAAGATCCCTGGAACTTGTGCTGCTGATACACTCTCTGATCCTACTGGGGTCCCTTCTTATGAGGGCCCTGTTGCTACTGATGCTGATGCCCTGACAAAGGTCTCTTGTTCTTACCCTTGTTCCCATTCTGTCCTGCCTTGGCCTTCCCTTCCTTGTCCTTCAGGAACATAGTAGTCTCAATCTCCTGTGAAGTGGCGGCCTCAGCTACCTCCCTAACTGAACAGAACCTCCTCGAGATGAGGTACCGACGGAGATTAGGGCGTAGCCCTGCTAAGAACATCTGGGTTTGACGCTCTCCTGTCTGCCACATACCGGTGAAATGCAGCAACTCCATAAACCGGCTCTCCTAATCCGCCACTGTCGTGTCCCTCTGAGTCATTCGGGACAACTCAAGCTCATTCCCAGTCCGTGCTGCAAAAGAAATTTACTGCCCATCAAAGAAGTAGATGAAATCCTCCCATGTGAGGGTCATCCTGTGCTCTGGAGTAAACTATAGCCGGTACCATCTCCCGGCATCTCCCTTCAGACTGTAGGATGCCAACCTCTGCTTCTGAGCCGAATCTACACTGAGTATGTCAAGTATATTGCTCACATCCTCCTTCCACTTGTGTGCTGCAAGAGGGTCTGGTGACCCCTGGAACTCTGGTGCCCTCGTCTTCTGATACCTCTCTACCATACGGAGCCAAGCTTCCTGCTCCGTGGCTCTATTTGGTACTGCTAGTGGAATAGCTGCAGGTACTACCTCTGGGTCTCTCTCTCTGATCGGGACGGCTGGTATACCCTGCTGCTGAGCTACCGGTGGCGGTGGTGTCCGTGGTGCTATGTGAGTCGTTACCAACTCCTCAATGGCTGTCATCCTGGCAATAAGAGGAGCTATGATATCTACCAAATACTGAGGAGCCCGCTGTGGCTCTGGTGGTGCCTGACCTGCTCGAGTGGAGCCTGCTGCGGCTCAGGTGGGGCCTGCTGGGGCTCAGGTGGGGCCTGCTGGGGCTCTGCCTGAGCGGCCCTTCGTGTGCGGGGTCTCTCACGTCCTGCCATCTCTCTGATCATAAGAAAAATAAGGTTCATGAGTCAAAATAGACGTATATTCTATTCATACATAGTGCATCACAATATGATTTTCACATCACATAGTATTCACGCATATACTTTAAGCAAAAATAGTTGTCATAAAAAAAATTTCAAAATTTTGAGATATACACATATATTGTCCTCACTCATACTAGGAAATCCTTAGCGGACTCTACACATGAATCCTAAGAAACTCTAACCTAGCTCCACGACTCGACACAGGATGATCCTAGGGATACTGGAACTAGAGCTCTGATACCAACTGTGACGCCCCTGGGTTCACACAAGGCTGTAGTCCGGTTCAACCTAGGTAGCTATCATGCCCCGGCCAAAAACAATATGTCGTGTACCCAACTTGGTTAAATAACATGCTCAAGGTTTAGTAAAAGTCTAAAACATGATTGAAATGGATTATAGTTCAACACGAGGACTCTAATGGATTATAGTCCAACACGAGGACTTAACATGGATTATAGTCCAACACGAGGACTGTGTTTATGAACCATGGAATACTAGTAGTAAAGGTATACATGTTCTACTATTGTACATGCCTCGCTGTACAAATCTAAGCTTGTGTTTGAAAAATCATCTCATATGTGTAGATAAAATCATAAATAATGTAATTTAATACCCTGTAAACAAGGCAACATTCTCATGTTCAACAAAAGCTCAACAGAACCCTCGATCATATATGAACACTATATGAAAGTATAAGCACAGTAGGTGATCAAGCAGAAATACAAACAAAATAGGAAAAAAAAACTCCGATGGGTCGACTCATGATCAGCTATGAGTCGACTCAGCAGACACTTATGAATAACAGGAATTAACTCCGTGAGTCGACTCATGACGGTCATGGGTCGACTCAACCTGATGTGTCGACTCATGATGAGTCATGAGTCGACTCACGGGCTGCAAACTGGATATTTCACAACGGCAGCTCAACCATCTCGTTCCAAACTCCCTCTATACTGATCTCCACCTCCATAACTATCAATTCTAGACTACGAGGCAGAGATAAATTCATATATAGCATGAGCAATGAACATTAGCATGAGCAATGAACAGTGCGTTTTTTCTTTTGTTTCTTTATTTTTTTATTTTTGAATGGCTGCTGTAGAAGAATGAAAACGAAATTGCTAGGGTTTCACACCTCAATTGAGCAAATAATTTTCATTTTCATCTTCAATAATTTTCCATCTGATTACAGGGTCTCTTAAATAAGCAATTACAGATTTTGGAATATCTCCTAAATCCCTCAAATCACTCCCATAACCAATTACATTCAATCAGCTCAATAACTACCAAATAAGAATCAAAATTCGAAATTTCGAAATTCAAAATTTAAAATTCAAACTAATTTATTACAACTGAATTCAAAACCAAAATGCAGCAACATGGCGTCTCCTTCGCTGATAAACTCGGCAAAAATCTCAAGCCTGTGTTCGGATGTCCCCATCATTCTCCAACTCCTAAACATAAGTGAAAACATTTAATCAAAATAAAAACTCATATTTGTTATTCTTAAAAATATTTCCAGATCTGGGTTTTCTTCAAAAACATCGTTGGTGAGGATTTAAAATCTGAAACACATGATTTCTAGCATTCACCCTAATAAGAACATTGATTTATACTTGAAAATAAGTCTTAGGCTCAATAAAACTCAAGAAAAATATTTATAAACTGTTAAAAGCATGGGAGAAGGATTGGGCGAGATGTTACTCGCCTCAGAAGTGATGACGAACAGTCCCCTTCGCTGCAATCCACAAAAGCCGCTGAAAATCCCCAAAAATCGCCCAAGAATACCCAAAAACAAGCTAGGGTTTAGAGGGGGAGAGGAGGCTAGGGTTTCTCTAGGGTTTGCTGATGAAGAAGAGTGTTTTCGGGTGGAGGGAAATATATATGAGTAGATAAAACCCGACCCGAAACCCAACAGACCTGAACTAAGAAAAGCCAAAAATCCACGATGAGTCGACTCATGGTATATTATGGGTCGACTCATGGGTCATGGGTTGACTCATAATTCATGAGTCGACTCAGCAGAAACTAAATGGCAACAGGACTCGATATCGTGAGTCGACTCATGACAATCATGGGTCGACTCATGGACTAAAAACTGCATTCTTCGATTTCTGTTGCACACGATGCAAATTTGCAACTCAACCTCATACCTGAGGCATATCCACATCCTCATAAACTCAAAATACTAGTTTTCATGTACAACCATGCTATGAAGATATTTTATCATATATTAAATATTATGTTTCACTTATATTCACATGTATGAATTATCAAAATCAACGGGGTCTTACACTAATAAATTCTAAACTGATAATATTTAATAAAAGTTTCAGAACGTATTCTGCACCTAACAGTAATTTTCCATGTATTACTTTAATCATATGAATTATTGAATTTAAACAATTTAAATCAACATAATCATATCACATGTATAATTCAAATAATATTTCAAAAATATACATGAAACAATATAAATTCTAACAATTCAATAAGATATAGATAATCTTTTCTATAAAAGAAACTAAACTATATGTTTATATGGACTTTAGAACAATTTCTACAATTGTTAGGAACTAAGCAAAAATTAGTCTACATATTCTGATAGACCTTAAAACAATTTCAAAATCAATCAGTGGGCTGAAAGTAAGTTAACAACAAATTTAATAAATGGGTAGACTCTAGAACAATTTCTAGATCAAACTGGGGTCTGTAACTAACTTATAGTAACTTATCCATACTAATGGCTTCAAAATAGTTTCTGTATTTATGAGGGAATTATAAATAATTTTATAGCGTATTTGAGAACCTGATGGACTACTTTAGCAATTTCTGGGTCAATCAGGGGTCTCAGATTAATTTTACAATAAAATTCAAATCTAATACAGTTCGGGTAGGGTTCCATTTGCGGGGCAGACCTGTTATTATATATCATATTCATAATAGGATTTGGGTTTCGGGTTTAAAGTTATATCAGGTCAAACCCGTTTAACTTGAAATTTAATTCTAAATGGGTTTCGAGTTTCAAATTAATACGGGTTAAACTCGTTTAGTTAAAAATGTATTTGTAACTGGTTTAGGTTTCAAAACCCAATGACAATGTAAACCTAATAAGAAAAACTTCTTCTTCTTCATGAATAAACTAGTTTTTGAGCTAGGGTTTTGTGGGACAACCACTACCACCTTTGGTCGGGCGGGGGTAGCAGTGGAACGCCCACCGCACCGGCTGATTTGGCCGCTAGTCACCAGCCTACGGCGAGGGCAAAAATAATTTTTGTTAACTTTTTTTTTTACAAAATCTTGAAGTTAAACCCATCATAGATCATCACATGAACTCAAATTTTGATCTCTTATCAAAACATAAAAACCCTAACCATGAATCGATGAACAGTAGTCCATCACCGTAAACAGTAATCCCGATGAGGTGAACAATACCATCATGAATAGTAATCCGATTTTACTAAATAAAGATTTTAGTTTAATCTTGTCAAACTATAAAACCCATAAGATTAAAACATATTGTTCAATAATTTAATCTAACAATCCAAAAGTTATGGTCAAATCATAATAGCTTAATCTAATTAAGCATCAAAGATCGGATTCTAAACATGCTCTGATATAATCTGTTAAAAACATGACATAAAATAAGATGGAATATGTATATCATAACTATTAATCAAAATTAATCGAAATTAGAAGAATACCTGAAACACTTTCCAAATTTCATTAATATTCTGTTTCAAAATCAATCAGAAAGTCCTCAAGAAAAAAGCCTCCAATTGAAATCCGTACATCACCGAATAGGAGCAATACTGAGAGATAGGTTCTCAAATTTCTATTTTTTTATAGTATCTTTATAAGATTTTATGTGTCTTCATAAGGCTACATATGAACCCTATATATAGGATTAGACTAGTCTTAGAGATTTTAATTTCAAACAATTCATAACTGTTCAAAACTCTATCCATAAAAACTAAAGATAGAATAGAATTATTCAAAAACTTTATCCATAACAATTAAGGATAGAAATAGAATTGTATTGCATGTATACCTCTTCCAATGACATTAGTGAGACTAATTGGATCCCATATCGAGAACCAATTATTAATCAAACTAATAATTTTAATTTAACAATTAAATCATTATCCGACCAACTGTTCATAAAAGCATTTCCATAATATGGGATTAGCTATTTATAAATAATATCTTACATTCAGTCCTCTCCACTATCATTTATTTTATACAATTCATTTGAGCAGGACAATTCACCTATTTGTTCATGTCTAAATTGTAATTCTCATGAACATAAATGAAAATCATTTTGAAACATCAAAAAATTTTATTTTTATAAGAAAGCAAATTAAAGAAAACATTTTAGCATGTGCAGCGTTTGCTAAACAAGCTTAACCATCACATCAAAGCATACTAAATTATCAAATCGAAAATGACAATATCATCAAGTCAAAAAGACCATGAAACAATTTGAATTCTCTATATCTTAGGTGACTCGTCCTAGAAAATTTAAATACGGTCGAGTGCTACACACATCACAATATGTGCTAATGACATATGCCCGGGAAATACACATTCCCAGTGGTTGAGGCCCACCATCACATCTCACATGTCGGTAACATGTATAATAACTTGTTATAATAAAGTTATCCTTTACTAGTTATAGGTTAAGCACAAATTTAAGAAATTTCCAAGTTAGATCACATCTCCAAACAAATAACCATCACAGTGCATGATCTAACAAAATAACTTCTAATGATATATAACAATTATATAAATTATACCCAAATTATATGTGCAACAATTAAATCTATTAACATTACGATAATATTACATAATTTGTATTGGATGTTCAATGGCATATTATTACTATTACAGCAGTTAAACCGTAAAATTCAAAGATTTATAGATTTTATTCAAATAAGACAAGGTGCAATTTATTCACTTCAATCACAAATAGACACTAACACATCTCTGAAAAGTTTATGAGGGCTACATTTATTTGAATTTCAAAGTTTATATCGTCATTATTGTTTTGTCTCCTTTAAGACTTGAGAAATTTTGAGAACCATTTGAGAGAAGCCTTAGGGTAGCGTTTCAGGTTATCTTTGTAGTCGACATAGGTGAGCCCAAATCTAACAGTGTAGCCACTGTTCCATTCATAATTGTCCATCAGAGACCATGCAAAGTATCCTTTCACATTCACTCCCAACCTTGAAAACAAATAATAAAAAAATTATCAGTAAATTATTTCTTAAATAAAAATTCTCTAAATAGTTGTTGAAAGCTTCTCAAATACTT
>BQKN01057875.1:20387-33769 GCA_022839385.1 Asparagus kiusianus | reverse complement strand
AAAGTTTTTTCACAAAAACCGACCTGGTTTCAGCGCCAAGGCTGAAACCAGGTCGGTTTTTGAAAATATTGTGGAAATGGGTCTTTTTTTGGAATTAATGTGGAAAGAGGTCGTTTTTGAAAATTTGTCCATATATTGTAACTAGAGTTGTGCATCATTTTATTATAGAATAAGAGTACACATCTACAAAAATATGGACTACATAAGAACTTAAGTTTCAAGAATATCTTCATCTCCTTGGTTCCTTCCTTTCTTTTTTAGAGGTATATAATTTGTTTCCACGTGTACTGAGAATTATAAATGCTCTCATGCTAATTTTGATTTCAACTGCTTTCACATTACAAGTCAGAAAAAAGAAAAGAAAACAAGAGACTGTTTTGAAAATATTTATAACTTCTTACAAAATTATTATCTATAATGAACTGTCAACAGCCACTAAAAACATAAGAAATAACCCATTAGGGAAGATGGAAAAAAATAGAATATAAAATTTAGTTTATGTGGGTAAGTGAACATCTTAGAACTCTCGATTTATCTTTTTAATTTCCAGCTTAAAAGAAAAAATGGAAACATCGTTAAATATTGTATTTTAAAAGGAATGGATTGGATCTGAAGATCCAAATGTTCAATAGAGTCCCTAACATATGACAATATCAATTTGATCTGAATCAAATGGCCAATCAGGATCTAAGAGGCCCCATCAGATATGTACACCATAGGGCTGGGTTTATAGTTGTAATATGCCAATCCATAAAATCGGGCTTGAACATAGTATCAAACTCGGATGATAAAGTATTCTCACATAATATGTAATTATATTGCTAGGCTCTTAGACCAGCTTTTTTATGTTAACCTGTGTAACCTCTCTTATTGATTTTAGTGGAGTCCAGCATATTGATAGTTTCTACATCAAGCAAAAAAATTTGTTATTTTTGTGTCCTCGGTGAAAATGCTGCAGCATATGAGAAGTGAAGATAAGTATACCTCTCCAACACGACCCATAGCCTGTGAGTCAGAAGAAATCATACTAATAGCTCCCAAATCATGTAAGATGTCTTCTGCTGCAATTGTTTCTGCCCGAATCCTAGACTCAGCAAATTTTATGTCTTCTGGAATATTCTTATCAAGGTGATGGCAGACTAACTGCAGGAGTCCCCTTGGTATTAAGGTTAAAATTGGAAATAGAATTAGACAGAGATTTTCTATTGATTTTCTATTTACCAGCATGTCAAGGTGCTCATCCACAGTATTCGATGTAAAAGGCCGGGTGGGATTTGTGGATGAGGGCAAGACATTTTTCACACCACATACTTTGATAATATCCGGAGCATGACCACCGCCTGCACCTTCACTGCATTATATATATTCATTCAAGGTTAAAATACAACAGAATATGAGGTCCCCGTGTATGCACAAATCAAACAGTGACCACAGTTTTCTTGTAAAAGATAAGTATGGGATATGAATCTAACTGGATTGACATGGGTTGGGCATGTGCAATGGAGACAAATAAGTCCATCAATAGGAGAAATAAAAATTTCAATTAATGGACTAAGGAAGAGCTAGAACTATGCCTAAGAGAACTTGGATGGAGGAAACTAAGAAGATAGGTTGCACAGATACGGGTGTGGACACAGACATGGACACGGTTACGGACAAAGAACATAGAAAATTTGTAAAATGCAGGACACGGGGACACGGCTATATGCGTTCGTGTGTGTCTGTGTGTGCGCGCACACACAGATAAAATATAAAAATTTACATTAGATCTAATATTGAATTAAAATACTGATAACATTTTAATGCTTCGTTCTATTATTTATAACATTTAAGAATCATATTAAATCGAACTAAGAGTAAGGTCTAATAACAAAAGTTTACCTTTGATCGCATGAGATAATACGATGGGTATTTTTCAAATATTTAAGTAATGGGTTTTAGTTTTCGGATTCCAAAACCAACTGGTTTTGAACCCCAAAGAAACCAAATTAGGGTATAAGTAATAGGGATATCAAGTTTTGTTGTGAACCGCATGTGTCCATGGCATGTCGACAGAGAATTTATATCCAATATGCGTCAGACACGGATACAGCATCCAAAACGCTGTGTTTGAGTAGCCTAACTAAAAAGGATGTGATAATGGTTAATAGAACAGAATTGAAAAAGAAAAAAAAATAATTCTGTAGCCAGCCCCAAAATTTTGGGATGAAGACTATGTTGAGGTGGTTGTTGGATATGTATGATCTTGGTGATCCCTGCTGCGATCAATTATGGAATTTCTTGAAGTCACTGATACTGGAATCATGCTAGCTTTTGTGCTCACAAATAAACATAAGACAACCTTCTTGCACTTTCGATTTAAGGATACTGTGTGTATATGCATGTTCACGCACACATCTAAATGTGCAGATGAACGGACACCTCCCCCCCCCCTCCTCCTCAAAAAAATAAAAATATGTGTGCGCATGAAGTTGGTATCTGCATCAAGATAAAAATATTAGGCATATTAGCAAAAAAAAATTGTTTATAAGAGAGTATCAGTGTGGATACATGTAAATAAAGGAAGAAAATTTAACCAAGTTAAATCTGCATGGAGAAACTGAGATCAGGATTCTTCTGCCAACTCAAATTTTTGCCTAACTGTATGCACTGCTAGACAAAAATAACATATTGAGTACATCAACTGAAAGGTCACTTAGTACTGTCTTATACCAAACACTACATAAATCATGTCTGAAACTTAGTACCTGCCACAACAAAAATATCATATCCAAAATACCAAAGATGTTTTGACGCTTACAGAACATCGAATTTATATTTTTTGGATATTTTTTCGATACTTTCAAAATAAATACTCTATTGGCTAATAGGAGCCTATGCTTCATTGATATTTTCATTCTAATGTACACCAAGCTATGTATATTATGTATAGGCATGTGTGTGTATTTCATATACATGTACATCTTTCCTATTTTTGGTGGTTGTCTACCTCATTTGTGTCCTCTATCATATGTCTGCTGGTGTGCTATGTTGGTAGTTGTTAAAATCTGGAAAGAAAAGAGTTTCTTGGGAGAGTTTTCTTTTACTCTATACTTTATTATTTATAGAGATGGATTAGTTATAAATTAGTCTCACGGCAATATGGGACTAAACTAATGCTAAACTAATACTCATACTCTCTTCTAACACCCCCTCAAGTTTGAGCATATATATCATGCATGCCCAACTTGTCACAAATAAAGTCAACCCGTGTTCGACCAAGTGATTTTGTAAGAATGTCTGTCAACTGATGTACTATCGATACATGTTTTGTCGTGATGATTTTGTCCTCGAGCTTCTTACAGATTACATGACAGTCGACTTCAATGTGCTTGGTTCTCCCATGAAACACGAGATTCTCACTAATGTGAATTGCTGCTTTATTATAGCCATATAGACTCATGGAACAATCTAAAGGGAGACCAATCTCTGTCAATAGGTCTCTGAACCAAACCATCTCTTGTGTCACATTTGTCATAGCTCTGTATTCTGATTCTTCACTGAATCGAGACACAACACTTTGCTTCTTACTCTTCCATGATATCAGATTTCCTCTGAGAAAAACACTATCTAGTAGTTGATCTCCTATCAAAAGGACATTCAACCCAATCTGCATCAGAAAAACCTACAACTCTAGTGTGTCCTTGATCTGAGTAGAGAATTCCTCGTCCTTGACTCTTTTTCAAGTACCTCAAAATTCTCATTATTGCATCCAAGTGAGTAGTTCTTGGTGTGGACAATAACTGACTCACAACACTAACTGCGAATGTGATGTCAGGTCTGGTCACCGTCAGATAATTCAGTTTTCCACCAATCTCCTATACTACCCAACATCCTCAAGAAGCTCTTTCTGGTCTAGTAGTAGTTTTGAGTTCACATCCATTAGAGATTCACTGTTTCTGCATCCTAACATTCCGGCTTTTGAGAGCATGTCTAGGACATACTTGTTTTGTGATAGAAGAATACCATTCGTTGACTTTGCAACTTCAATGCCTAAGAAGTATTTTAGGGAACCAAAATTTTTGGCTTGGAAATGTGTCTGTAAATACTTCTTCAAGCTGTCAATATCAGAAACATCTATCCCTTATAATTACAATGTCATCCACGTAAACAACTAGCAGAATTCGTTTCCCATTTTGAAATCGTCAGAAGACAGAGTGATCTTTTTGGGCATGACAAAGCTCAAATTTCTGAATAACCGATGCAAAACGTCCAAACCAGACTCTCGAAGACTGCTTCAGACCATAGAGTGCACCTTCGCATTCTTCCTCTGAGCAACAAAACCTGGTGGTTGCTTCATGTAAATCTTCTCATCTAGAATACAATTAAGGAATGTATTCTTAATGTCTAACTGATGAAGTGGCCAGTGGTTTGTCGCTACTAACGAAACAAAAATCCGAACAGATGTTATTTTTGCCACCAGGGAGAAAATATCTACGTAATCCAAGCCATACACCTGTGAATAGTCTTTAGCAACCAATCGGGCTTTCAAGCGTACCAAAATTCCATCAAGATTTAATTTGACAGTGTACACTCACTTGCAACCGACGGACCGCTTTCCTGATGGAAGTGGGACCAAATCTCAAATATTATTCTGCTACAAGACTCATTTCGTCCTACATCGCTTGGTTCTAACCTGGAATAGACAGTGCTTTTGACACATTCTTGGGAACCAAATATGAGTCGAGGGAAGTAACAAAAGATCGAAAGGTAAAGGATAGGCGATCATAGGAGACAAAGTTAGAAATAGGATGTTGAGTATAAGTTCGTGTCTCTTTTCAAAGTGCAATAGTAAGGTCTTCCGCAGAAAGGGGTAAATTTGCACTTACTGATTCAGGTTCTTCGGACGGAGGACCTGGTGTTGAGGCTGACGTTGGCACAGGAGCAGGAGCAGGAGCAGAGTGACGATGATAAACTTGAATTGGGTCGTAAAACCTAGTTGAATCTTTTCCAGAATCACAAATAGTATTGTCAACGAATGAATCACCACCGTTAACCAATAACTCTTGCAGGATTAAATAGTCATACTCACCTGATGATAATAAAAATGGAGAACTAGAATAACTGGGTTTATCTTCAAAGAATGTTATATCAGCAGATAACACAAGATGATTGAGTGACAGACAGAAACACTTATAACATTTATATTTTCGGGAGTAGCTAAGAAAAATGTCTCTAATAGACCGAGAGTCAAACTTTTGTTTATTTGGATTGTGATTATGAACAAAGCACAAAGCCAAAAATCTTTAGAGGAAGCAAAAAAGAAATCATCGTTGGGGTATAGAATTTTAAAAGGAATTTTATCTTGCAGAAAAAAGAGGGCATTCGATTAATCAAGTAACATGCTATTAAGATAGCTTCCCCCGAAAATTCTTTGGGAACGCGACGATGGAATAGCAAGGTCCGAACAATATCAATAAGATGTCTATTCTTTAATTCAGCAACTCCATTTTGCTAAATGTAAACACAAGAAGACTGATGAAGGATTTCATGTTGTTCAAGGAAACTAGTGAAGTTGTCATCTAAATATTCTTTTGCATTATCAGATCGAAAAAATTTTATCGAAGTCTTAAATTGATCGACTATTTCATAATAAAAGAGTTTAAAAGTAGAAAAGACTTCAGACCTAGACTTGAGAAGATAAATCCAAATAACACGAGAATGATCATCCACAAAACTGACAAAGTATCGGAATTCCAATTTAGAAGTTATTGGACATGGCATCCAGACATCAGAATGAACAAGATCAAATGGCTTAACAGCCCTCTTATTGACTTGATTAGGATAAGACACACGATGGTGTTTGTCAAGTTGACACGACATACTCTAAGTCTCTAATGAGGAAAGAAATTTGAACTGAGGATTTAGAAGCTTGAGAACAGAGAGATATCCTAGCTGATAGTGGTATTGTAGAGTTGATGAGTTTTCAATGCAAGCTAAATGTTTGACGCCTAAGTCCAGTTTATAATGGTCATTCTACTCATGTCTCGTCCTAATCGTTTTTCTCGTGATCAGGTCCTGAAAGACACGGTGTGGGGAAGAATGTCACAATACAGTTAGTAATTTAGTAATCTTACTAACAAATAAAAGGTTATAAGGAAAAATAGAAAGATAGAATACGGAGGTAAGGGGAAGACTCGGGATAGGATTAGTATTGTCGACACCCTGAACAGGTGTACGTGAACCATCAGCTAATATAACTAAATTAAATGTATGAGAAAGATGATAGGATACATTGGTTCACAGTCATATGATCAGTGACACCTGTATCTATAATCCAAGTATAAGACGAATATGATGTAAGTAAAGATAAAGGGGTACCTGCACTTTTGAGAGTAGCGGATAAAGAGGAAGACGATGTTTGTGAACTTTGGTACTGCTAAAATAATTAAAATTACTAAAATTGACGCTGCAGCTCCACATCATGGAAGAGTGGTTGTGGTTGAATTTCACTATCAGATGAAGTAAGGTTGCCCTGAGCAGTCATGTAAGCACCCTTAGCCTTCTTCTTTTCTAATTCAGGACAATTATATTTAAGATGTCTTACCTGGTGGTAGTAGTTATAAGTCTTCACTGAGTCATCGTCATGAGCATGTTTGCCTTGAGATGGACCTCCACAACCACCTCGTTGATTACCTCGGTCTTCAGAACGACCAGTGTGGTAACCCCCTCTCCCTTTAAAGTTTCCTCTACCTCTTCCAAGACCACTAGTATGATTTCCTCGTCCATAAGACTGCCAACTCTGAGTGGCAAGCGCAGAGCGATCCGCAGTAGATGTGAATGGCTGTGCAGGGACAACGTTCTTCAGAAAGTAATAAGTCTCAGCCAGAGAACTAATAGCGAAACTCCCCATAATTTATGATCGAGTAAAGGAGTAAATGGAATCTAAGGTGCCCAAGTAGGTGAGTACCATAAGTTTGTTCCATTAGTTCTGTATTTTTTTACATCCCCAATAATAGGAAAATTTTGACAAAGTTCCTCAGCCAGACGATTGAACTCATCATAATGATCATCCATGGGTTTACCATCCTGTTTTTTACGAAACAGCTCTTGAATTACTTCATATGCCCGATTAATATTGTTGCTATCTCCATAGAGATCTTACAAAAAATACCAAAGTCCCTTCACTGTCATACAATGAAGAACTAAATCCTGAATTTTAGGCTCTATAGTATTAAGAAGTTGATGCAAGAGGACACTATCGTCTAATGTCCAAGATTCCGATGTTGAAGGAGGGTAATGTCAACAAATGACCAGTTTTGCCTCGGCCTACCACGTAGATTTTAGTAACACATTTCTGCTGAAAATAGTTAATTCCATCAAGTTTTCGATCAGTGATTCTATCAGAAAATATCTCTGAAACTTTCGTTTGGACCGTTAACTCAGAATTCTTGAGTTCCTCAGATCCGGTCATCATAAAAAAGACGAGTAGAGTTCAAGATAATACCCTTCACAAGTTATACTCCAAAATGGAAACAATTAAAGTATGTCCAAGCTTAAGAAATAAGTCTTGAATTAGCTAGTAGACTGAACAAGACCAAAAATCCGAAGGTTTATTTTTGAACCCGAAGGTTAAAGTGCAAGAACCCGAAGGTTAATATGAAACCCGAAGGTTAAAGATCAAGAATCTGAAGGTTAAGATGGAACCCGAAAGTTTTTTTTTTCACAGGACAACTCACAAATCTGATTCAAATCCGAAAATAAAAGGAGAGAGGAGAGCGGCGGACATGACGACGGTGAGCGATGGCCTCATGGTGGCGGCGGTCATCAACGGGAAACGGCGTCGGGTGGAAGTTGTCGCGTCGGGTAAGAGAAGCTCGAGGACGAGGACATGGATCATATGGACGAGGACGAAGAGTTGTCAAGGAAGATGAGGACGATGACGATGGTAAGGACGAGAAAGATGAGGACAATAAGGCGGCTGCAGGGTTTTGGTGGCTAGGGTTTTGGCAGCTAGGGTTTTGGCAGCTAGGGTTTTGGAGAAAGGCGGCTAGGATTTTGGAGAAAGCAGCTAGGGTTTTGACGGCTAGGGTTTTGGAGAGAGGCGGCTGCCTAGAGTTAGGGTTAGGCTTAGAAATTTGGATTAATATTAGGATTAGGATTAGTTACAAATTAGTCTCACAGGCAATGTGGGACTAAACTAATGCAAAACTAATACTTATACTCTCTTCTAATAGTAACTATGGTACTACCGCAACCTCCAACACAGTAGCAACTTGAGAATAGCCAGTCATGATCAAACCATGCACATATGTATAGCTCAACAAGAAGACAAGATGAAGAAATATGAAATGTCATCAGATAAGGAACTGATCTTGGTAATAGTCGCAGGCGGTCTAATAGGCAATTAGTTCAGCACGAAAAATATGAAGATCAGGGAAAACTGCCATTAGAAAACAGTAGAAAAGGAAAAGTAAATAGCCTACTAAGAATATTCAATTCG
The DNA here is from genome assembly GCA_022839385.1 of Asparagus kiusianus. NCBI lineage: Eukaryota > Viridiplantae > Streptophyta > Magnoliopsida > Asparagales > Asparagaceae > Asparagus > Asparagus kiusianus. The sequence goes on along the minus strand of BQKN01057875.1, from coordinate 25,287 downwards.
AACACTGAATAAAAAGAATCAAAATCAATAGATAGTTGTCAAGAAGTATTCATCAAGAATAAAAGCAAATATTGAGAAAGAAAAAGGATAAAATTGTGTAATAAATATGTTCATCAACTCAAAGTTTGTTCCAATCAACTCTTTTGCCTATTCAGAAGATTCAATTTTGACTGGCCCAGTTTGAAATTACTAATGCATGCAGTGTTTGAACCAATGTTGAAAATAACAATAACGTCTAACGTATGCTCTACCTCCAGTTAAGGGTTTTAAAAAAAAGCAAGAAAAGGCATAATGTATGTTATTTTGTTTATTAATTATAACATATTTTGTAAATACAAACATATCATCACTATTAGGAACAAAATATTTTTCTTATTGTTTAATTTAAAAACTATAAAAAAATTATTAACAGTAATCTTAAGAATTAGGAACAAAATATCATAACACAAACATATTTTAATAAAAATTCTTTAATTTAATATAAGCTATATAGATTTACTTGGAAGTATCAAAATCGAATACTTAACTATATAATCATAAATTTATAGTTCATTCATAATTACATTCATTTTACTAGTCATATTCATAATTTCACAGTCGCATAATGATGTCACCAAAACAAGACATGAAGAGTTAACAAAGAATTCAAAAGTAATTACTTAACTACAAGTTTTAAGAAAGAATATACTCTCGAGTCTCTAGAACTCATTGAAATAACGCATGTTACATTGCAATAGCACATATTATACTACAATAACGTAGAATTATGATGCGTTTGAGTTATTTCATAAGGTTACAAAATATTTAAGGAATGATAGGTTACATAAACATAACGAGTAACGTAACAAGGTAACGAGTAACGTAGCAGGGTTTTTTCCAACAATGTTTTGAATTAAACAAAAAGGAATTCACTCAATTCTGATGCTTGATCAAATTAGTCTCAATAAGCTCAGATTTAATAATAACCAATCTTACTTGTTTGGTAGCATCTATGTTGCATGGGTACTTTTTAAAGTCCTAGCGATGTCATACCTATACCCAACACTTCTGTGGGACACACCTTGGACATATGCATACACGTACCCAAACATGTACTCAATTATGTTAGTACATGTTCTAATTTAAAACAGTCATATATTTCTTGGGCGTATATCCTACACTTTTCATACACTATTGGAAGTTGTTGGATATATGCTAGGTTTGTTTCAGCTCGTATGTTTTAGATGATCTTTTCGATATCAGGTTAGGGGAAAAAACAAATTTCCTAATTATAAATATATGTAATAAAAGAAACATAAATTGTTTCATGATACGTGAATGCAAGAATAATATTGACCTTATGTAAATTTATGTGTGTGTAGCTGTGTCCCCGCACCCTACCTTTTACAAATTCGTTGTGTCCCGTACCTATATCTACGCCCATACCCACATCCATATACTTGTAACTTAGGGTAGCATAAATAGTCTTGAAGCATGGAGGCACAGGGAGATTTATATCTTGGTTAGAAGATTTCTCAGGAAAGCAGAGAAATCTTGGCAACTTTCTTATTCATTTTTAAAGCCTACATGTTAACAAAATACCAACTATTCATCTAAAATGATTACCAGCACATTTGAAACCAAGGAATTAAGTAAGCACTCGCGTGTTCATTTTAAAATTCAACTTGCACTTGTCTCTTTAACATTACCTGTGATAAGTATGTATTGTTCTATCTCTAAATGCAGCAATCGTGTGCTCCACACATCCAGATTCATTTAAGGTGTCCGTGTGGATATTCACCTAGGAAAAATTAATGGACTTAATGATGAATGAACTAGTAGTAGTTATACATTCTATAACCAACAAAAGAATTATTGACTACCTGGATGTCAAAATCATCTGCAACGGCCAGACAACTATCTATTGCTGCAGGGGTGCTTCCCCAGTCTTCATGCAATTTTAATCCCATTGCTCCAGCCTTGATGATCTCGATCAATCCTTCAGGCTTTGCACTGTTACCCTGATCACTCAAGATGAAAAATGAGTAGAAAGAACTAATAATATGTCTTTACACATGCCATATCATTTTAAAACAGTGATATGTTGGCAAATACCATTTACCCTATGCAAGTTAAAAATATAATTTACTGGCCACCATCAAGTATTGACCCAACTAGACCCAACTATACAGGGCCTTCTTTATGGGTACCTTCTTACCAGCAAGCAGCAGCTCACTTTAAAAGCTGATCCTCACACCGACCCAACCACAGGATATTCTCTTGAATTGCATTCTTTGGGTTTGGTTTTATTAGGGTCAGTAATTTCGAACTTGGATTGGGTTAGGGTTGATCCTTAATCCAACCCAACCACCCTGGTTTGCATCTCTATTCCTAGGTGATGCAGCAGAAGAAATATGATGATAAAGAGAATGTCATGAGCTTTCTCAAATTGACGCAGATTGTAGATGCATAATGACAGAAAACTCTAAAGAATATCTGTCAGAAAAGGCAAGCCAATACCTTGCCCGTGAAGCCAATGTTGATGGGCAAATCATCAGTTGACTGCAGCATTAGCCGCATGTGGGATGGTGCAGGTGTACAAGTTGTTGCACGAGTTCCATCTGCTGGTCCTGTACCACCTCCTATTAGTGTTGTGACACCTGCAGAAATCAGTACCATGAACATGAGCTTTTATCTTATCTTATTTTTATCTTATCTTATAGGATATTGTAACTCATCCATCTCAACATTCTAATTAGTTACAGTGGTGTTTGTACGTGTCCACATTCTCCCACCATATAAATCGTGCGCTCTTATGGCTATATTCTCTGATTTAATATTTACCCTACAATTTACTAGTATGATGCAAGAGTTTTACATAATTATACTAACAGACTTGTACCTTTTACATACACGACAAATTCTTCTTTTAATTTTTTATACTAACAGACTTGTATCGTTTACAATTTACATGCATAAACACATATACATACGTACAAACTTATAAGAGAGGTAAGCAGTAAAGGTAAGAAAATTTTTCAGATCACCTGATCTTTCATCAATTTTTCAGATCACCTGATCTTTCATCCTTCAACTAGCTAATGTGTGTATAGATAAAGATGAACAGATTATCCATAAGACGACCCACTCAAGGTTCTCATGAACTCTTGTCTAAGAATGATCTCGAACTCAAGGGATCAGACATTGAGATAATTGTTCATTTCTAAAACACAGACTCCTGTCGCCCTAGGAATCGCATAAAACTTTTTCTAGTTCAGAAAAAACCATAGGTAGATCTTCCTCCCTTCCTCCCTAATGCACGCCAACTAAATCTTTTTCTTCTACGATAATACATTATCTCCCTAGGAGCCCCATCAAGCTTCTTCTAAATCAGTGGAAGTCATGTATAGATCTCTCTACCTCCTACCTACCTATTTTATGGTCTGTTGTACCTCATAAAGAACCAAAAACATTACCCTTCGAAAGCAACAGCATGTACTATATCCTTTGGCTGCCATAAAAGCAGTAAACATTAAATTCACACTTGCTTACATATACCAAGTATCCTCATAAAGAAATTTGAGTAACATGTATTATGAGTTGCGAACTCATTTTAGCATCAACATGCATATATTCAGATATTAAGTATCCTGAAAGAGTCATTCATGTTAAAGGACACTGAACCAACAAATAACACTAAAATATTCAATAGAAAGATATTTCATAAGGTGCAAGTCAACTTTCTCCTCCACCAGCCCAGATATTGCGCCCAATGTAACGCCATATCAACGTTCCCAATGATGTGTTAAAACAATTCTGTTAGCAGAGTCGATAAAGATTTTGAATGTAACATACTCAAAAAGACAAGCTTTCCAACTTCGAATGGTTGTATTATAAATAAATTGTAACCAGCTGACATTTCCTGAATCTACTGGCAGCCGGAAGTTATTGTTATTAAATAATATCAACACTTAAACCATGTAAACTTCATCAAAAAAATTTGATTAAACCAACAAATTAAAGAGAAGTCCTAAAATGCTGGCTAAATGCTGACATTGTTCAATGATCAATATACTACAAGAGAAGGAACAGGATCTAACCACTTGCTATTGCTTCTTGCACCAACTGAGGGCATATGAAGTGGACATGACAATCTATGCCCCCTGCAGTGACAATCATACCCTCTGAGGCAATAACTTCAGTGTTGACCTGCAGTGATGAATTTACATCCTATATAATAATTGTGTGGTTTATAAAAGAAAATCATTAAGCATTTCAGCAGATATTACCCCCACAATCATATCTGGGTGCACACCATCCATGACATCAGGGTTTCCAGCCTTCCCAATGGCAACAATAATCCCTCCTTTGATACCAATGTCGGCTTTATAAATTCCTGAATAGTCAATGATTACAGCATTTGTGATAACAGTATCAAGGCAGGAAGAATATGGATAGCCTGCAGCCTGTCCCATTCCATCACGTAAAACTTTTCCACCTCCAAACACACATTCATCACCATAAACTGCAAAATCTTTTTCAATTTCCACATACAGCTCAGTGTCACCAAGCCGTATCTTATCACCAGTAGTAGGTCCATACATGTTTGCGTATGCTTCACGAGAAACTTTGGTGGTGAAACTAGGATCTACACCAACAACTCCCTCCCTAGGAGAAAGAAAATCAATGCATTAAGGCATAAGATCTTTCAAAATCTTCAAAAAGAAAACATTGCCAGTGTCTAGCTATCTTCAACCAACTTTTGTTTCCACAAAATTTTCAGGTTATTCATATTTATAGATATAAAGGAAAATTTATCAGTCAATAATAAATAGGTGAGAATTAAAAAGACATCGAGAGGTGATGCATGCTAGAAAAAAAAAAGTGCACGTGATATATCTGAACCTTGCATCTAGTTGCT
>BQKN01057875.1:0-19987 GCA_022839385.1 Asparagus kiusianus | reverse complement strand
ATATATATATATATATATATATATATATATATAACTTAGACAAGCTTATGGTTTGATCTCAAATTGCTATATATATAACTTAGATAAGCTTATGGTTATGGTTTGATCTCAAATTGTTGACATTAACAAGCCCAATCAAGCGGCCAGAAAGGTCAAGCTACTCAACCAATTACGGATTGGGTGCGCGTTGATAATTCACCACATATTGACATCAAATTGCATTGAAATAAGTAAAGCAAGCTTGAAAATTCGAAACGAAGTTCACCAACACTGTCTTATACCCCTGCCCCTGCTTGCCAGATTACTTTATATCTCTGCTATTCAGGAAACATTCATAAATAATGAGTTTTCTTGTCACCCCGTCTGCATTAATAGCATGTTTGGATGGAGGGTAGAGAAGGGAAGGGGAAGGGAAATTTTGATTTACTTTTGTTAGGGAGTTCCATTTAGCAGGGTAAAGGAGAAGAATGAGGGGGAAATTGAACTAAAATCTTACCCTCCAAATTGGGGGGTAAAGAAGGAGAAGGGAAGGAAGGGAAAAAAATTCCCTTCCTTTCCTTTCCTTGGTCATCTCCCAAACACACCATAAGACAGTTTTAAATTTTGATTTTTTTTGCTTTTAAATAGAATTTTTATTGTGTTGTATTTTTATACGCACCCATTTCAAATCCCTCATGAACCAAAAAAATCCAATCTTTTTCTATCTTCATCTTCTCAATAGTCCAATCACTTCAGGTTTCACTTTCTAATAATCTCCTGATGGGGAGCGGGCGGAGGGTCTTGATCTGGAGGTGATAAATCGTCGATGGCTTGGCGGAATGGGGTTAAAATCCATGATGAACAGTAACTATTGTTACTATTCACTTGCAAACAACAGTCAGTTTTACTATTTGCCGTGACCAGTAATAGCGCTACTGTTCGGCCAGGAACAATGACAATCTTTTGGGTTTTTTTATTATGGTGGAGATTCTTTTGGAGGGGAGATGAGTTGTGGATGATCAAGAATGATAATTGAAAGAAGATTCTGATAGGTTCATACCCTAAAGACACTTCACATGCCAATAAATAATTCACATGCTCAAGATCATGACTTAATTTTTCATTAATCATTTTATAATTCTTCATGGAGGATGATGACCTTATTTATAGAGAAAAAACTAAACACAGTAAGAAAATCAAAATCCTAACCAAAGCCTAATAAAAAGGAAACAACTCTTAACAAAATAAGTTTCAGAGATCCAAACAATTCTAAATCAAATCCTAAGGATATCTTTACCTAAAATCGGAGACTACATCAAATATTACTAAAATAACAAAGATTTCAGTAAATCTTTAAAATTCATGATCACTGGCTGATGATCGTCCTGCATCAAACCTCCCCTTGTTTGAGAAAACTCGACCTCGAGCTTTATAGTGGGAGAGTGTGATATGTAATTTATTCGGCAAAAAGTATTCCGTTGAGGACTTGTAGGAGTTTCAACAGAGGTTGTAGAACCCAATATTGAGTTGACGTTGCAGGGTCTAGGATAATGAACTCAACAATCAGATCGATCTGATTCAAGAGTTTGCACTGCTTATCGATCTTACATTCAACTTCTAGGCTTGACTCAATTTTAGGCTCTAGAGTTGATTCAAGCTTTGGATTTAACACTTGGCTCAACTTCCGGTTTCAGTTTAAGTTCTGGTTCTCGTTCACATTCAAGTTCAAGCTCGAACATTGAATGAATTTTCTAATGCGGTTCAGCTTTTGGCTCAAGCTCAAGTTGCGTCTCTCACTCAAGGTTAGCCTTTGAATCAATATTTTCCTCCAAATTTTCTTCCAGATCAAACTTTGACTTTGAGTCGATCTTTCGATTTGGTTCTTTTTATTTTAGTTCAGGCTCCATCTTTCGATTTGGTTCTTTTTATTTTAGTTCAGGCTCCATCTTTCGATTTGGTTCTTTTTATTTTAGTTCAGGCTCCAGCTGTGGCTCAGTCTTCAATTTTTGTTCTTATTCTAGTTTTGGGTTGAACTCAAGGTCTAACTTTGGGTTTACATCTGGCTGAAGTTAACGCACTCGTGTAGGCTTTGCTTGAAGTGGAATAATACCTTCCATATGAGATGAGTACCTCCTTTTCAGAAGAGGTGTTATACATACCCATGAATGAATACCTAAATGAAAACCTGAATAATTTCTAAACCACCATTTTTTAGCTTCTCCCTTGAGCCTACACTTAGCATATAAATACATTTCTAGATCTGGTATATCATAGATAGAAAATATACCTTCTATATTAAAATCCAGACATCAAATTCATAGGGCTCATCATATCCACGAAATCTATAAAAGTAGGTTAGGGTAACAAGTTTAAGTGGATTAAAATCATACCCTTGTAAAGGAGGTAGTAGTATTTTATCCCTGATAACTGTGGATTCTTCGACTCTGATACCAAATGATGCGGAGTAGGCGGAGGGCCTTGACCTGGAGGCGAGAAATCGTCGACGGCTTGGCGGAATGGGGTTAAAATCCATGATGAACAGTAACCAATGTTACTATTCCACTCGCAAACAGTAGCCAGTTTTACTATTTGTCGTGACCAGTAATAGCGTTATTGTTTGCCCGCAAACAGTGATAATCTTTTGGGTTTTTTATTATGGTGGGGATTCTTTTAGAGGGGAGATGAGTTGTTGATGATCAAGAATGATAATTGAAAGAGAATTTTGATAGGTACTAGGCATCACACGTAGGGGTCTCACACCCAAGAGCTTCACACCCCAAAGGCAATTCACCTGCCAATAAGCAATTCACATGCTCAAGATCATAACTTAATTTTTTATTAATCATTTTCTAATTCTTCATGGAGGATGAAGACCTTATTTATAGAGGAAAAAACTAAATATGGAAAGGAAATTAAAATCCTAACCAAATCCTAATTGGAGGTTATTGGTTGGTGTAATATGGGGGTAACTGGGATAAATTTTTAGACAATGCTATTTAGTGTTATTGATTTTGTGGGACATTAGAGGGATAGTTACCCCACATGGGATAACATTATCCCACCCATAAGGAAAAAATTTTGCCTCCAAGCAAAAATTTACCCCAAATCTCATAATGGAACAATTTGAGATGAGTGGGATAATTATAGAACATTCATATATTAACTACTAATATATGTGCTAATCATATTAGCTAAATATAAAATGATTATATAATTAATATCATTAAACTTATTTTTAATATAGTATATTAATTATAATGTAATGTATTAAATTTTTATATTATTTTATATTTATTATAATATAATATGTTATATTATATTCTACTAAGCATATTACTATAAAATGATATTAAATAAAAGTAATATATAATATTATAATGTATTATAATATGATAAATATAAAATGATTATATAATTAATATCATTAAACTTAATTTTATTATATTATATTAATTATAATTTAATGTATTAAATTTTTCATATTATATTATATTTATTATAATATGATATTTTACAACATAATATATTTTATTATTTATAAAATAATATAAGTAACATATGATTTCTTATAATAGAAATTATATTGCAATATATTATATATAATATTATAATATTATTTATTATAATATTATATGTTATATTATATTCTACTAAGCTTATTACTATAATATGATGTGTATATTACAGTATAATATATTTTATCATTTATAATATAATAAAAATAAAATATAATTGATTATGTCATAATATATTATAGTACCATATATTAAATAATAATAAATATAATATACTATACTATTTGAATATATTATTTTAATTATTATATAATATAATATTCAATTAAAATATAATATAAGTTATTACATGCTTATATTATATTATTTATTAAACTATATTATAATATAATACAATAATTAAAATATAATTTACTATAATATTCTGATACAATCTATGACATTACCGTAAACATATATTATAATATAGATTTATAGTATAAGACAACATACTTTAATATATATTATATTATTATATTATTAAAATATTATATTAAATATATTGCAAGTATATTATATCAATTAATATACAATATAGCATACTATTACAATATAATATAATATAGTAATTAATAATATTACTTAGTAATTATGTATAACATAGTGTATTTGAATATAAAGCAAAATAATGTATTATATTATAATAACATACTAAATAACAAACTAAACTAATTGGGTAAATTAATTTAGATTTAAGTGATAGATAAATATTATATTTTAATAAAATATCACATCATCAATTATCTCACATGAATTGTCAAATCAAAACTTCAAATTGTATCATTATCCTAACTTATCTCACTTTACCTCAATCAAAATATCCCAAAGGGATAAAATTATTCCATTAGAATAATTATCTCACTTGGCCCCAACTCGTCCCCACTAATAACCCCCTTAAAAGAAACAACTCTAACAAAATAAGTCCCAGAGATCCTAACAATCCTAAATCAAATCCTAAGGAGATCTTTACCTAAAATTGGAGATTACATCAAATATTACTAAAATAACAAAGATTCCAGTAAATCTATAAAATTCATGATTAACGGCTGATGATCGTCCTGCATCGTCTCCTAATCCGAAATGGACAGATTTCCTCTAATATATAACTATTCTTGACTGATGGATCACTTTATGAAATCTTAAGTCCTGCTTATGAAATTCTAAGTCTTGTTCAAGAAGTTATAGAACTTGTTGTTAATTGCGAAGTATAGACAAATCATTCTCCATCTAAGCATTCATTTTCATTAATTTAGGTCGAACTGTAGAAAGAGATCAAAACCCTAATCTATTATTCATTAAGATAATAAGAGAGATATATATGGTCATACAAATAGGGGTAAGATTAACGGGTCGTAGCTCATTAACCCAATACCCAATAGACTTAATTTAACACTCCCTCAAGCTGGAGCATAGATATCCACCATGCCCAGCTTATCACATATAGTAGAGAACACCTTTGAAGAAATAGTCTTGGTAAGAATATCAACAAGTTATTGTGAGGATGGAGTGAATATGAGAGACACTATCTTCTTCTCCCAAGCATCTCTGACAAAATTACAGTCAACTTCAATATGTTTTGTCCTTTCATGAAACACAGGATTCTGTGTAATGTAAATGGTAGACTGGCTGTCACAATGCATTAGCATGGGTCCAGGCTGAACAAAACCAAATTCTGTCATAAACTTTTATAGCCACACCATCTCACAAGCAGTGTGAGTCATTGCACTATATTCGGTCTCTGCACTAGACCGTGATATTACATTTTGTTTCTTACTTCTCCAAGTCACAAGATTACCTCCAACAAAAGTACAGAATCCTGAGGTTGACTTTCGGTCTCTCATGTCTCTTGCGTAGCCAGCATCAAAGAAAGCAGAAATATGAGTATACTCATGCTTCTTATATAGCAATCCCTTACCAAGACAACTCTTGACATATACCAAAATTTTCAGAACTGTTGTCCAATGAACCTTTATAGGTTTGTGCATAAACCTGCTTAGTACACCTACTGCAAAGGTAATATCAGGTCTGATAATTATCAAATATATTAGCTTCCCAATCAGTCTCATGTATCGTCCAACATCATCTAGTAGAGAGATATCATCACGTCACAAATCAACATTTGCATTCATTGGAGTGCTTGCAGGTTTGCATCCCAAGAGACCTGCTTCTTCTAGTAAATCTAGCGCATACTTTCTTTGGGATAACAGGTCATGTCTTTGATATGCAACTTCAATCCTAAGAAAATACTGACTTTCCCATGTTCTTAGTGACAAAATGACGATTTAGATACTTATTAGTCTCTGCTAAGGCAACAGAGTCACTCCCAGTAAGCAGAATATCATCAACATATATGGCTAAAATAACCAAACCAGTTGTTATGCATCGAAGAAAGACAAAGTGATCAGACTGACAGCATTGGAAACCAACACTAGAAATAACCTTGTTGAATTTATCAAACCAAGCTCGAGAACTCTCCTTTAACCCATAGATGACATTCCTCAGCCTGCAGATAATATTCTCTCCCTAAGCAACATACCCAGGAGGTTGCTCCATATAAACCTCCCCATCCAAATCATCATAAAGGAAAGCATTCTTCATATCTAGTTGGTGCATGGCCCAATCCATATTAACAGCCAGAGAAGAATTCTGATGGAGTTGAGACGAGCAACGGGAGAAAAAGTTTTAAAATAGCAAATGTCATATGTCTAAGTATAACATTTAGCAACCAAACGAGCCTTATATCGGTCAACAGACCCATCGGGACGATATTTCAAGGTATATACCCATCTGCAATCAACTACAGTCGCTCCAGTAGGAAGAGAAATCAAATCCCAAGTCCCTCTAGAAAGAGGTGCACCCATCTCCTTATCCATAGCCTGCTTTCAGGCTGGTACTAACATAGCTTCCTCATGTGTCCTGGGTATAGATACAGTAGATAATAACAGAGCAAACTGATGAAAAAATGGGTTTATATGGTCACAAGAGACAAAAAAGAGGATATTTCGGGCAAGACTGTTTACATTTTCGAAGACCAATAAGAACATCTAAGTCAGAAGGGATAGAAGTTTCAACATGAGATGGACCGACAGCTGAAGATGAAGAATCAGCAGGAGCAGAGACTTGGGCATGTACTTTGGGACGACGAGAGTATGTCAGTAGAGGCTTCGGTGCAGGAGCCACAGGAGCAAGTAATAGAATAGTAGTAGGAACAGAAGAAGATAGTGGTACCTGTGGACAGCTAGCAGTAGTGGAACCAGAGGAAAAATATAGGACAGACTCAAAAAAAGATAATATTAGCAGATACAAAATATTTCCTGGTGGACGGATAAAAACACCTATACCCTTTTTGAGTGAGTATCCAAAAAAACACTTAATGGATCTAGAAGACAATTTATCCAAACCAGCTGACAAATCTTGAACAAAACACGTACAACCAAAGACGCGGGGAATCATAAAAATTATTTTTTATCAGGATAAAGACAATTGAATGGTATTAAATCATCAAGAACAGAGGAAGGCATGTGATTAATCAAATAACAGGCAGTGAGAACATCATCAGACCACAAATACTTTGGAATATTCATATGTATCATCAGTGTTCTAGCAACATCTAAAATATGTTTATGCTTCCTCTCAGCAACTCTGTTTTGTTGTTAAGTGTGAGAACAAGAATGATGAATAATACCATTAAGTGCACAAAATTTTAAAACGTCATTTTTCATATATTCCAAAGCATTATCAGTACGAAGAATACGAATAGAAGTAGAGAACTAGGTTTTTATTTCATTATAAAAGTGTTCTATAACTTGCGAGACCTCAGACCTCTCTTTTAACAAATACAACCAAGTCATGCGAGAGATTATCAACAAAGATGATAAAATATCGAAAACCTTTCACAGAGGGAACACGATAAGGACCCAGACATCAGAATGAACCAACTCAAACGCAAAGCTACTGTGTTTATCGACACGACTCTGAAAAGTAGCACGATGATGCTTACCCAGTTCACACGACTCACAACCTAAAGAGGAAATAGATGACTGAATAGAAACTACCGATCTAAGTTTTTGTAATGAAGGATGACCCAGACGCCAGTGTCACAGTAAAGTAGAGGCTGTAATATAACAAGACTAGTCTCTGACACACTGTCATCCAAATAGTACATACCTCCTTTCTCATGCCCCGAACCAATCGTCATCCCAGTTGCTAGGTGCTGAAAAACACAATAAGAGGGAAAAAAGGTAACTTTACAGTTATTTTGCTTTGTAAACTTGCTAATGGATAATAGGTTAACAGGAAATTTGGAAACATATAACACATCAGTTAGTTTTAAAGAGGAAGTAGCATGAACTACTCCATCATCACGAACTAGAGAAAGTATACCATCAGCAATGCGAATAGAGGAAAATTTATCAAAAAGATGTAAAAATACAAAGTGATCATTTATACCTGTCATATGGGATAAGGCTCCAGAATCTAATACTCAGGGTTTGTGAGGAGAAGCTAGGTAAGCATCCATATCTGAAGAGGATGCATGAGTAACAGAATGACTGTTCTGAGAGACTGGCATAATCTCTTATAATCTGTTTGAGAAATCTGAACAATGGGAGTGGTAACAGCTGGACTACCAGAAATAGTAGCAAAAATAGACGAGCGAATAAATTTGGCGTCAGCTACGTAGGCCCACTGAGGACGACCAAACTTCTCCCAGCACTTCTCAGAAATATAATTGGTTCTCCCACAGTGACCACACTGACGTAAGCCTTTATCAGATTCACTCTGTCGCCCACCAAAGGAGCCATGTCCTCCCCCTGTCTCACGACCACGATCACGATCACGACTGTGGCCTCTGCCTCGACTAGAGAACATAGCAGATTGATCCACTGAAGGTAGAGATGGTGCAGTAGTATCAGAAGTAACATCAGTAGAGATCTACATGACTCTGGAGAATATAACAGTCAGTGAGGGGATGGTATCTCCACCCAATATCTGTCATCTCACCTAGGACTGTAAGATAGGGTGTAATACAAAAAGAAACTAGACACTGCCAAGTCACGATGATACCCCAACAGCGTCGTTGTATTAGCTACTGCAGGCTGATACATCTCCAGTTCGTCTATCAGTCCTTTCAACTTACCAAAGAACTCCGAAACTGACTTATCTCCCTGTTTAAGCGCAAACAGTTGCTCATAAATTTCAAATACACGGGAAGCATTCTTCTTATTCCCATACATAATCTTCAGGCTATCCCACATCTCTTTCGCAATGGTTAAAAACATAACACTGCTATTGATCTATGCTTCCATATTGTTGAGAAGCTAAGTCATAACACAATAATCAGACAAGAGCCAAGAATTATAGGTGGGATCTGTGTGGGGGATGGAGATGCCAGTAGATGTGGGAGTTTGCTCTGAGCTCCAATGAAGATGCGGACAGCTTGTGCCCAGAACAAACAGTTTGTACCATTTAATTTTATTGTAGTCCCCAAGACTACCTTGGGCGCAGAGGTCTCACTAGTAGCAGCAGAAGTAGTAGAGGAGATTTCCGACATCGTAGTAGTAATCATTTTTGCACAATAATAGTAGACAGGTAGTAGTCAAATAGCCAGTGCAGTAGTAGAGATCTGTTCTTCAAACATAAACTAAGCAGATCAATAGCAAGATGATTTTTTCAGCCGGACACATACCAGATTTAGAAAAAAAACATAAGATGCAGAGTAATAGATAGTCATGCCCTCACGCCGCGGAGGCGATATCAGCTGAGGGAGAGAACCCTAGCTTTTGTTTTCACAAAACCTCAAGATAATCTCTATATTCCCATTTCACGAAGGAAACAAGAATAAAAGTAAAATATCTCAACAAAATGAGATATACACTCTTCCTCTCATCAGTTCTAGAACTGAATTATCGAGAGAATAGTCAACACCCACAACAGCAGCAACGTAACAACAACTAGCAGCAGCGGCGGCTTGCGGCAGCGACGGTAACAAGTGGCAGCGACAGGTGCGGCAGCGGGCAGCAGAGGCAGTAGGCGGCGGCAAGGAGCAGCGGGCAGCAGCAGGGGGTGGCGGTGGTAGCAAGCAACAGTAGTGACGGTAGCAAGCGGCGGTAGCAAGCGGCGGTAGCAGCGGGTGCGGCGGGCAGCAACAACAGAGGCGGCGTCAGCATGCGGCGGCGACGGCTACGTCTAGCAGAGCCGACGGTGGTGGCGGCAAGTGGAAGAGGCAGCGGCTAGGGTTTTGGGATGAGAATTTGTGGCTACGGCTAGGGTTAGGGTACCTGGCTCTAATACCATGTAGAAATAGATCAACCCTAATTTATTATTCATTAAGATAATAAGATATATATATATATATATATATATAGCCATACAAATAGGGTTAAAGTTAACGGCTCACAACCTATTAACCAAATACCCAATTGACTTAATTTAACACGAACAACAAAAGGAAATTGTCATAAATAATAATTATTCAACCCTCTTAGCAATATGAAGCAGGATATTACAACGAAATTAAATAGTAAGGCTCATACCTCAAATCTAGTTGCTGCTCCAGCTAATATGTTTAATCTCATTCCATAAGATTTCCTTCTATCAAATACCAAATAAGGATTCGCCTCAATAAAGTGATAATGGCTGCCAATCTGTAATGTGAATTTCATAATGAGAATATCCTTGAAGTAGAAGTAAACAGATACATGAGTAATAGCAAATCCAAGTTAAAGCACTGAATATCAATGTTTATCTAAAGTATACATGTTGCAATTGTTATACATTCACTTAGAGCCCATTTGGATAATGGAAGTATTAGAAGTAAGAAATAGATTACAGAAGTAACTTTTAAAACTATGAAATAGGAAGTAGCGGAAATAGCATTTTTTTTGTTTGTTTCATATATTTTTAGAAGTAATAGAAGTAGAACTTCTTCCTCTTTATTTACTTTTTTTGTTTGAATAATATTTAAAAATATTACTAGGAAGTAATTAACTGATATTATGCAAAAAATCGTATCCATTTGCCTATACTTGTTTTATGCAAAAACTAATATTATTAACTGAAATTATGCATATCCCCCGGCCCTCTTCTTCTCTTCAATCAATTCAAAGAAACTAACTCGAATTTCTGTAATCGAATGGATTCATGCAACAGAAGGGTCTTGAAGGGAATTGCCACCTGCCTCGGTTTGCGACGAACCGGTAAACAGTTTACATAATGGCGTGTTGGATCACTGGCATACGTCGCCGCTGCGTTAAAATCAAAGAAATGCTTAATTAATCAGTTTTTATGTTGCTATTTGTTTAGGATCGAGGAGGCTGAGGCACGAAAAATTGTATATCTACAAAATATTCGTATGATTTCTATAAAAAACTAGAACTAAATTTTGTTCACTTCTCTATTTGAAAATTATTTTTTCATGGTGAACCCCACCCTATATCAACTTCCGCCGTATTTCAATGCATTATTGATGGAAAAATATCAAGAAAATGGAGATGCCACGTAGGCGCCACATCATCATTTAAGGAAGTAGCGGAAATAGATTTTTAAGACAAACAAACATACATTTTTGCCTAAAAGTAGCAGAAGTAGCATCTACTTCCTCTACTTCTGCTATTTCACAGTTACTTTCGTGCAAACAAACAGGCCCTTAATATGTTGAACTCAAATCATTTTAACATGAAAATTAATTAATGTGTGCTGACTATGCCAAGATTCAAAAGCATGAGAAAAGTGGAAAACAAAAAAGTTTTATGGATTTTATGCTTTTCAACCCAGTGCCAAATTCATGACCAAAAAAAATTCAAGATGTCCCATGCAAGTCAGCATACAAATCCACTCTAATGTAGAAATACAATAAATCTTGAATCTGTTTATAATATTAAAAAAGTGAATTACCAGTTGCAAGAATATCCAGGTTGGCAGGTTCTTTAGATATGAAGGAAAAGCGCAATTACTAAAAAATGCTGCCATTGTGGAGAGTTGAGAAACAACAGTAGCCGAAACATGTTCAATAAAATGAGTGTAGATGAAATATTCAGACTGAGACAAATGACTGTAGACGATATAAGAACATTCAGATGGATGAGAAGCAAGTATTAGAAGATGGTAGAGGGAAAGCCTTGGCTCAAAGGAAAAGTTTCCTCCACCATGGCCTTGATATCACAAGTGTGAATCATGGGAACAGCCTCAGCACCATGCACAGAATATACAAGGAAGCATGCATAAACCTGACCCTTTTCGGACCCTGCAATAACAAAAGCCGAAAGGCTAGACAGAAATCAACTGTGGCACAAAAAAAGAATATGATAGTTGTCAATCTACTAGAAGGGATGGTCTTTAAAAAATCTAATAACAAAAATGGTTCATATAGCCAACCCAAAAATATTCGAGATAAATGGTTTGCTTTTGTAGTTCATATGAGAGAGGGGATACGGAGTTAAATCGAGCATGAGTTAGAAACATTTTAGATGGTCTGGACATGAGAAACAGTGATAACCGGGGAGTTAGAAAGATTAGAACAGACCTACATGGAGATGGCCCATGGCTTAAGTAGAGAGTGGCAGCAGTGACTATAAAGTAAAGTAGGATAAAGCTGAATGACCATTGCTCGAGAGAGCAACAGATGAGATTACCCTTAATTTTTTTTGTCCTTTTTTGTGTATGCCCATTTGTGTGTGTTTGTTTTGGGCATGTGTTTTTTTTTTTTTTTTTTGGGGGGGGGGGGGGCGGGGGGGGTTGTCAAAACCACATACTTCTGTTTAAATTTCGAGGTTTAGTGACTGGACATCTTTAAATATTTGAAACAAGGAAGATATGACTGTTCTGGCACACGGGTGACTAGTGAGGGATAGGGAAATCATTTACCAACAAATGAACATAAAAAATCATATTTCAACCATAACCATGTCTCAGGTACACAGATTCAATAGTACTTAAAATACAAGAAATATTGCCGAAACAAATCCTCAATAATTTTTTCCTTTTTGTGTGACAAATACAATTTGTTAATAAATATATGACTCATGCCACCAATGCCACCAACCCACCAGAAATTACTCTATAAAGTATAACTAACCAGGACTATTTAGAGAAGAAGTTGGATACACTTTTAGCAAGACAAGTAGTCAACATGTACAACAATTAACAACAAGAAAATATAAACTTGGGCGAAGTGATAAATACATGCAGGGATATAACCAAATAGTTTACCTGAATAGGCCTATCCGCCTTGTTGACAACTTTCAATATAACAGCCCTCCTTCCCATATTAAGTGTAATATCTTCACGTCCAAAAATTAATGCCCCAGGAAAGCCTCCATTTCTTTCACTAACAAACTTATCAAGCGAAGGAACTGCTGAGCCAATAATATACCACAAAAGAAATTATACCACTAGAACTAATAGTAGATGTTTTTTCTTTCCAGTGAAATCATTCTTTTTTTTTTAACTCTTTCAAAAGACAAACATGTATAGCACACATATCAACAGAATCACATCAAAACTCATGTAAACACTGCACAAATTAGCTACTTTAAAGCCTCATTACCAAGGATAAATTCTCAAAATTAACTTGTATGTCATTGAGTATTTATATATGTAGGTCTAAGCTTGAGTATCTGCCACCAGAATGTCTTGGCTATAGATTGAACAAGGGTATGCTAAAAAATCACTACATCTTGGATTATGTCTATACGCTATAGCTGTCAGGAGGATGAGACAACATATTATCTCAAACTATATAATAGAAAATTATCTAGAAGCTGAAATTTCAGAACCGACTAAGAAGTGTAGAAGGGAAATAGAAAGCAGAAATTTAGACAAGAAAATTGGATAAGTTTGAAAGAGTAATGCACAGTAGCTCCTGCAAATGGAGTAAAGCACCATTAACTCAAGAGAGGAGCCTTCTGGGTCTGTAAGACATTCTCCAGGATTTTGAGTTCTTGAAAGAGTGAACAAAGGCAATAAAGAAGACTATGAGACAGTTTACAGACAGAATCAACATAGAAAAAGTGACAGCAAAATGCATCTGGATATCATTATGTCTAGACAATTTCTCAACACTTAATTTACAGAGACTAGATTTGGAAAATTTGTTCAGACAACGTGGAACATAGCTGCTTAACATGTACAGAGTTTACCAAAGAGGATGACAAGAGAAAACATTATGGTGCGGCAGCAATAGTAACTTGAAACAGTACTATATACACTATTCAGTAGTTTATGCATTGTCATGCAAACCAAAACCATATGTTAATTTCATATGTTCAACAAATACATTGAAGAATTCTTAAGAGTCTTCTGCTGATGAATGCAAAATAATGTGAATGAATTTAGTCAGCTAGTCTATTAGTTGTGCAATGGTTATGTGTGTTCCTACCTGGAAGGAAAGAACCACGCAACGCCAGCTCAAGGTTTCCATCATCACTCACAATCGGATCATGTATAGTAACTAGCTTTGTCCCATCCATGAATGTTCCTTCAACCTAAATAGAGAAGAGTCATCTGCGTAAGGTTGTAATTGTTATAACTAGATAGTCACCTAAATGTTATGCATTAATCGTACATATATATGGGAAACTACTCTAGAATGCTCCACAACAGCCCCTAAGCCAACCTAAGAAAATATGAGCAAAGAACAGGGTTACAAGGAACATAGAGGTACAGTTGACAAGTAGGGAAACCAACCTTTTCAATACATGTTTAGCTCATGTAAAAACTTGATTCTTGTGGAGTGAAAAACCAAGTCTTATAAAGTTTTTTAGTTTATTTTAGGATGAATTACATTCCGGTACCTTGTGGTATAATGTGTAGTACTTGTGGTATAATGTAACTACACAAGTGACCCTGAGGTTTGGGTATTTACGTTGCTAACTTGTATCACCGCAGCCCAAATTCTAACGCTTTCTTAACACCGTTTGTTTTTTTACTAACATGTCAACTAACACGATATGGGAATTCCTAAAATACCCTTTTTACACTCTGCTACCTTGTGGTATAATGTACTTGCAACCATGACCCTAGGTCTAAGTATCTACAAACGTAGCCTTGATTAGTCCCTCAAATCATTTTATTTAAAAAATTAGTCCCTCAAATCTTCAATTATTCTGTCAAATCTTTAAAGTTCCACATTAGTCCCTCAAATCATTTTATAAAAGGGTTATTCAGATATATAACTCCCGCAAATCTACAGCAATTCCATATTAGCCCCTCAAATCTTAAGCAATTTCAAAGATTTGAGGAACTTATATGGAGTTACTAAATATTTGAGGGACTAATTTCTAACAACCCTTTCATAAAAGGATTTATTTCTTAATAGGGTTATTTGCATATATACCCCTTAAATCATGAGTATCTGCAAAAATACCTCAAATGTTGGTATTTGTAAAATAACCTTCAAATCATCAACTTTGGGGAAAATATCCCTAAAATCAATAAATCATCAACTTGGTGTTCAAGATTTGACTATTTTGTTGATAATTTTTACACTGTGATAGCAAATTAGCTAATCAAAGTTGATAATTAATTACTTTTGAGGGTAATTTTTCTTCAAAATTGATGATTTGAAGGATAGTACTGTTGATAATTAATTACTTTTGAGGGTAATTTTTCTTCAAAATTGATGATTTGAAGGATAGTTTTGTAAATACTGAGATTGGAGGGTATTTTTACAAATACCCATGATTTAAATGGTATATATGCAAATAACCCTTCTTAATAATTCATTCAACTTGTTTCAATTGCTAAACTTTATATACTCCCCTACATTCCACTTAAGCAACTTAGGACTGAGAAATTTTTATTCGTATAAAAAAGCATTTTTCTTTTTCATATGCAAAGTTAAGCTCTGTTAGCCCTTTCACACTGGGCATTGAACTCGGGGTCACCCTTGTAGTTACATCATATTACAGGGCATCGGAATGTAATTAATCCTTTTTTTATACAAAATATAGTATGAAATCTCTCTTGTATTCCAATAGTCCTATAATTCTTGACATACTACTC
This sequence comes from Asparagus kiusianus, assembly GCA_022839385.1. Taxonomy (NCBI): domain Eukaryota; kingdom Viridiplantae; phylum Streptophyta; class Magnoliopsida; order Asparagales; family Asparagaceae; genus Asparagus; species Asparagus kiusianus. The sequence goes on along the minus strand of BQKN01057875.1, from coordinate 4,454 downwards.
ACAGAAAGAAATAACTTGAACATCCTCACTATAGCTGCATTTGGATTTTAAAAGCAAACAATCAAGCCTTATTTCTGCAATTTTCATTCTTCAAGCTCGTTCAGTATAGTTTAAAGTAGTTGTTCACAACTTTGTCCAGGGTTTGAAGTATTTTGGATGAGAACAACTGAGATACAAAATTTAAAGGAGGACCTTTTGTAAACTCCTAAGTTACATTTAACAGAGTAAAAATATGAAGTGGGCTTGGATAATCTTTGGTGAGGAAGTCAAAAATAACAATTTTGACACCAGATTACGGATAGAGAAATTAGCCTGGAACTTAGTAGCCAGAGATCTTATATTAACTAACTTTCATGCACATTTGTTTCAAATTGAAAATATGTGGAGAAAACAATAATGATGACTCACATAATTATAGAATAGTACACATCTTTTCCACTTTACAACAAACAAGTTATCATGAATAGATATACTTGATCTTTTTAAGATATATATCATCCAATTTTCATTTGCACTCATTCAAAAAAGGCAATTTATCAAACAATCAGTTTCATCATGAATTACTTTGTAGATAAAATTACCTGTACAGTTTCTAACAGATGCGGGACATCCGGCAGAACTTGCCTCCTGATAGCAATGAATAAAACAGATACATTAGATGTGCTAATTAAATCTCTACTGCTAGTATAACAACAGTCAAAATGCATGTTCTACAATATACACATGGCAAAAAGGGCTAGAATATTATAAGTTGTTCATTACAACACAATAACAATTGATGTGGCTCGGTAAATAACCAAAAGAAACTATTCATAAATCCAGATAGAGACGATTCTCAATGGACGAGATACAACAAATACGAGTTCACATACCAGTGTATATCCAGCATATTCTACAGAAAATTTTCATTATTAAAACAGCTAGCAATGACAATATATAATGGTAGCTCTTGAGGAACTCCTAGATTGATCTCCTTAGCGAATTCAGGGTGGGACCGAGCTGTCGAGTGCTTCATAAACCTATCATATTTTCCAACTTCTAAAGTAACTTTATGCTAAGAGGATCCAAGTTATCAAGCAGCAGATATCAAATTGTCAAAGAGCTGTTCAGCAATATGGACTACGAATTAACTTGAAACATAACAAGAATAGTCAGGTGTGGGAAAAAGCCAACAAGGGGAGTGTTTGAGAAGATAAATGACTCTTTCATTAATACATTCTCATTATTAACGGCTTCAAATGTATATTGCTTCCTAAGAACAATAAGTACATATTAAAAAGAGAACTAAGAATATGAAATGCTTAAAGCATCATAAATAAGGAAATACAGAATGCTAAAGAAGCTGGTGTTCCCGGCAGAAATACAAAGAGCAAAGTGAACTTGCAGAGGTCACGAGTTCACGAAGCATTGCTCTTTGCTCCTCTGCAGCAAAGAACGAGCTTGCATGCTCCAGGAGCACTGGACACTGTTTCATAACAAACAAAATAATCCAGAGAAAACATTAAACCTCCCAAGAAGCTGCTTTCCTATGTCCATCAAGTCTGTGACCGTCTTGTCCCCATGACGGATGAACTCCAAAATCTAAGAAGAAACATACAAGTCAATTCATTAAAGTTATACTTCAGCTTCCATCCCCTAAACATGAAATAATCGAATTACATTTCTGATTTTTGTCAGCTACATATAAAATAAGTTTTCATCACAGAACATAGTTTGCTACATCACTGTACTCAGATAATGATATAACTGAAACACAGTTCTAATTGCATAAGCCACACAATAAGTTCCCCGATACAAAATACTACACTCTGTGAAGTATAGATACTGATACAAAATAACGCATTTCAGATTTACATAAACTTTTTCATGAACCCACAATAATAATTTCTGACTTTACACCTCATGAACCAATGATTATCATGTCAATGGAAACAAAATACTACTCCTAGCCTCACTCATGTTGAGGATGTCAACAGAAGAGCTTGTTATTATCAGTACACGTCGACTATGCAATTCATGCATATTGTAGAAGTTTGTGACGGCAACAAATTCCCATAAGCAGGTGTTGAATACCTCAGTCTCTAGGTCATCTGACAATTCTTTACAGATTAAACCTGATGTATAAAGTTCAGCCATTTCAGCCAAAGCAGGCTTATTTTTATTGCCAAAGAGATTATATAGCTAAATATTCTAGAGTGTATACTCGTCAAGGTTTGAGCGTTTGAGGTTCGATACATTGCACATTAGTTTTTTGGGAAATTGAAAAGAACCCTCCTCATCTCTACTGTCAATAGCACTTGTCACCAGCTAACGCTCCCATTTTCACATTTTCAGAAGGATAAATTGTGGTTAAATTTCACAAAACCCACAGGAAGTTGTCCCATTTTTAGATAACCCTAAAATCTTTTAAAATGTCAATTCAACATGGATATTTTTGCATTTTTCTGAGGTTCAATTGCACTTAAATACCCTATAGTTTCACCTACTTTGCACTTATATACCCTCAATTGTTTTTAGCAGCACTTATGTACCCTAAAGTTAATTTTGCACTTTAATACCCTCAATATGCAAGCGTGAAAATTTCCCCTGAAAATTATCATGCAACACCCACATGCTAACTTTAGAACATTTAAACTCTTAATGTTGTTAAATTCACAGTTAAAAAAACCCTTTTAAAAAAGAATTAGAGTAGGTTTAAGATGGAACTATGGTAGTTCTAACCGCAAATTAACAAAAAAGTAAGGGTTAAAATTTTATAAAATTAGCATGCGAGTGTCGCATGTTGACATTCTCGTGTTCGCATAACTGAGGGTATTTAAGTGCACATTTTGAAAATTTTAAGATATATAAATGCTTCTAGAAACAAATGAGGGTATATAAGTGCAAAGTAGGCGAAACTATTACGTATTCAAGTGCAATTAAGCCTTTCTCTGAATTTGTCTTTAGATAGCCCGCTATCTTAAAGTGACGTTTCCCAGGGTTTTGGGGCTATCTCAAAATGGGCCAAACTTCTTGGTGTTTTTGCCATTGAGGAATAATTACAAACACATGGTGGGCAAAACAAGAAGCAAAAGCATCATAAACAGAAGAGAAGAGAAAGCACCTGAGTCGCAATCAACGCTGCGGCCTCGACATAATTGAGGCGGAGTCCGCTAGCCAATCGCTTCTGAGCAAGGAATCCCGCCTGATGAAGGGCCAATTTCTCGACTTCTCTAGGCACCAGCTTCATCTCTCGCGATTAATTTTGCTTCTACGAAAATCAACTGCGCAAATAAAAGAAATGAGAGGGGTTTTTCGCATAAATTACATCGTCGGGGTGAGATGGAGTTGTACCCAGCAGCGGTGGGGGGAGAGAGAGAGTATGAATCTGAATGTCGAGCAAAAAGTCGCCGCCCCTTCTTCTGTTTCTCGCAGAGAGAGTTGACATCAGAATCGGACACGTGGCAGTCATAGGAAGGGGTAGGGCGGTTGTTTGCTAATAAGCCCCAGGTATCTTTTGAATTTCGATGCTAGCGCCCGCATGAAGTCTTCGCTCTACGACTAGACCCTTGTAATTTTATTTTTAAGGCTTATTTTCACAACCATACCCCAAAGTGTAGCCATTTTTTAAACCTGATACGCAAAGACATTTTTTTACTTTGATACCCGAAAGCATTAATCTTATTTCCTATTTTGAATTAGATCCCTGAATCTTCATATGTTGAAATTAGTTCCCCAAATCTTTTTTTTTAAATTAAGTCCCACATCTTCTCATTTTTAAATTAGTCTCCCAAATATGTCAAGTATTTTGAAATTAGTCCCCCAAATATTTCAACTTGGTGCTAACTAGAGCGACTAATTTCAAAAAACTTGAGATTTTTGGGGCCTAATTGATTTGGCAGACTAATTCAAGGGACAATTATAGAAAAAACTTCCTTTTTGGCCAAAAGCTTCGGCACAAAAAAAATAATTTTTAAAGAATCGATGGCATAGATAGTAATTAAATACGCACTCTCTACTTCTCGAAGAAAAATTGCGCCCTACTCAAAACTAGAGTTTCAAACCCAGTTTCGTAATTACTAGCATCTCTAAGGGCCGTTATTAAGCTGACCTAGTTTATCCATTTCTTACCTTCTTCCTTCCTTTTGAAAACATATTGTCTGCCTTCGTTGAGTATCAATCTACTTCTATTGAGATATTGGCCACACAGAGAGGCATCTGCTGTTTGAAAGGATCTTAGGTTTTTAAATAGTAACTAAAAACATGATTTACTTGAATGAATTTCTAACAAGTGATGGTAAAGATTGACAATTAGTGTTGCAAAATTAAGTTTGTATGCGCTCGAAATTGATAATCCTAGATTCATTCATTTAGGAGGTGCATGAAATCTAATTGAAATGGAGTTATGTGACGTGGATTCTGGAATTTAATTTGACGTGGATTCTGGAATTTAATTTGAACTTTTTCATCATCTC
>BQKN01057874.1:3758-15859 GCA_022839385.1 Asparagus kiusianus | reverse complement strand
CAGAATCCGACAGGTGAAACTAGGAGTGGGATCTCCACTCCGAGAATCGAAAGGCTGAGAGAGGAAGAATTTTATATTCTGTCTCTCAGTGCTGAAGAGGAAGAATTTTATATCGTATCTTCAGTTGGAAAGGAAACTCGAGGTGGGATCTCCAACCCCAGAATCCGAAATGATGAAACTAAGAGTGGAATCTCCACTCCGAGAATCGGAAGAATCCTTATTCATTGAGGATGACACCCAATTTCGACCCTAACTTTTATAGTTTTGGTGGAAAAAGGAGCAAAGGCAGACTTTCGTACATCGAAAGGGAAAGACTCGATCTTAGTCCTGGCCATGGTAGGCTTGACTAGGTGAGATTGGGGAACAAACCTAACTTTCATAGGTTTGCTTGTTCGGATTGAAAGTGGACCTCTCATTCATGGGAGGAATCGAGAGGGGAATTTGGCTTTGGTCCTAACTATCGTAAGGTTTGACCAAGTGGGAAATTTAGAACGATCACAACTGTAAGAAAGTTTGATCGCTCTATTTGTGGGCCTCTCGTTCATTGGAGGAATCGAGAGGAGATTTTGGTTGTGGTCCTAACTGTAGTAAGGTTTGACCAAGTGAGAGGTGTGTGGTAGATACCACAAACACCAATGAAAGCTTTGTGAGGAAAAATTGATCCAATGAAGTGATCGAATTTCATCTCAGCAAAAGAGTGCTTACGAGAGTTAGATTCTGACAAACAAGAACATTCGGAATTCGAACATTGATTTCTTGTTCATCAGCGACCGGGTTATCCCTAAGAATACCCCGATGTGGTATTCTTCCGGGAACTTCCCGGTACCTCAAAAAAATTTTTTTTTTTCTCTGAAGATACTAAGGATAGTATCTTTTCAGAAATTTGCCATTTATTGGCATCATAAGCCAGTCACCATCTTTGGTGACTAGGTGATATGCGCCGTTCGAGTAAACTGTTTCTATTACGAACGGTCTTTCCCATTTGGGTTAATTATCGAAACTTCAGGAGACTGGTTCAAGAAGCAATATTGGTATCGGGTTATCCTTAAGAATATCACGTATAATATTCTCCAGGAACTTCCCGTTAGATACAAAGGAAACAGTTTATACTCATATTCCAGTTGGAGTTTCGAAAGAAGCAGTTTATACTAGTATACTTTTCGGAGTGTGGCGATCGTTCTCATTCGGTTTGTTCTGCGATTGAGACGCCGGCTTCAACTAAGGCCTGTATTGTGTTCTTGAGATTGACACAAGTCTTGGTGGGATGATGGATCCTCCTGTGGTATTCACAATATCTTGGGTCTGAACTCCCGCTTGCTTCCTCCTGGCTTTTAATAGGTAGGAGCTTGATTTTGTCGTTTCTTAGGAGGTACCTGAAGATGGCTGGAACCTCATCATCCTTGAAAGAGTATCGTTGCAACTGAAGCGACTGTTGTGGTGATTTCTCTTGTGGTGGTCGTCGTAATGACTGATTAAAACTAAACCTGGGCATGAACTCCGGTTGGCTTCCCTCAACTTTCTTTCTTTTGGGATAACGTCTGGTTGAGGTGGTGACAGACCCGACTTCCTTCTGCTCTTTGTCTTCATCGCCATCTCTCTTTGGGTCATTCCCAGCGTCATTGAAGGGTGTGGTTATACCACCCCCAGTGTTCCCGAGAGGTGAATCAGTCTTGATAACCATATTCAGATTCGGACCGTTGTCACTCGTCTTGTTTGGAATAGGCGTGACTGGTGTAGCGCAACAGCTAGACCCTGCCTGATAATCAGGTTTGGGAAATTTGCATCTTTCAGCTTGCAACTCTCTTATTTGTCGCATAGCCAATTCCATCTTATCCTCAAATTCTTCTTTCTGCTTGATTAATGCTTTTTGAACTATTTGAGTGAGCTGGTCAGGAGTAATGGTGAACGCCTCCCTAGTGCTTTTAGAAAGACGTGACAACTCGTGTAGAGTCACTTTTATCGGGATGTTAGCCAATTGGGTCATAACATCGAAGTGGTATAAAGTGTTTGGATTTCCCGGTTTATCTCTTCCAATCTGTTGATTGATTCGAGACTGCCTCGGGTCTTGAACATCTTGGTGTAGGGGCTCCTGTTGAGTCTTCTCAGTAGGTGCGGGGGTAGTTGTAATCGTCTCCACCCCAGTCAGTCGACCATACTCGTTCCCGTTTCTGGTGGCGAGGGCCTCTTGTTCGTCTTCAGAAAGTGGAAAGGCCGGGATTTTGTCGTCCTCTTCTCCTGGAATTGCAGAAGTTCCATAACAGGACTTCCCTTTTCCTTTTGATTTTCTTTTGGATGACGATCCGGTCCATTGCTCATCTGTGATCAAGTCCGGATGAACCCAAAGAATTTCGCCATTCGGAGCTATATATGGTACAAGCCCTTTCCGGTGCTGTTGGTGAGGATCATCGTTCACCGTCTTCACCGCCGCATTGATAACTGGCTCATGTTAGAACCAGCTCGAGGGAACTGACCCGAAGCTGATGGATACTGCATTCGCACCCACATTCTTCTCCTTGGGTTGCTTCATAGTGATGACCCCAACATCGATTAGGGCCTGGATTTTATCTTTAAGAGCGTAGCATACCTTGGTAGGATGGTGCACCGCTTGGTGGAATGCGCAGTATTTCGGATCATTGACCCTCTTGGCATCTTCTTGATCCTGAATTGGAGGCAACTTGATTTTGTTGTTCTCGATGAGGTATTTGAAAATACCGGGAACTTCATCCTCCTTGAATGAGTAGACCTTTGGGAACCTCGGCTCCGCGGCCTTCTGCTTCTGGGGCTGTTGTTGCCACCTGGATTGTTGAGGCGCCTTCTGCTGCTGCTGTTGCGGCTGTGCTTGCACCTCAAATATTTGGTTTGCGTCCACAGCATTCGCATGCGCCTTTCCTTTGCCCTTGGGGACAAAGTTTTGCTGTGGAGCGTTGCCTGTGATCTGCCCTCTTTTGGCCTTCTTCCTTTTGAGGAATCGTTCGGCACGCTCTCCTCGCACCTTGAGGTCCTTCCAGGTCTTTGGCGGCGCCATTCCCATGGCTTCGAGGATGTCCAACGTCAAGTTGTTGTGGCAAGTCTCGAGAATAAAATCCTCGCTGACTGGATCCCTGCAATTCATAGCTTTGTTACGGAATCTCTTTACAAAGTTTTCGACGGTCTCACCGTTCTTCTGCTTTTCGTCGAACAGTGTGCCAATCGAAACTTCGGTGTCGTCATCGAAGAAATTTGTCAGGAACATATCCTCTATGTCATCCCAGCCATTGATGCTCCCGGGCTTGAGACGGCGATACCAATCGAAGGAAGCTCCGCGAAGAGTGCCGACGAATGACCGTACCATGAGAGGCTCATTTCCGGAAATGGTTCCTAAATGAGACTTGAAGTATATTAAGTGTTGGGTAGGGGAACCCTTCCCATCAAACGGCGTAAAGTTAATTAGATTAAACTTTGCCGGGTATGGGATCGATTCCCACTCCCTTGGGTAGGGACAGGGTATACCAGACCTTTTTACCTCTTGAGCGTTCATCAACGCGTTGATTTTGCTCTCCAGGTCCTTCATCTTCTGGTCTTCACCCGTATCTGCCTTCGAGTGGCTTCGGGGAGAGGTGACGTGGTCCTCTTTGGCATTATCATCTGCGGGACCACCCCCATTGTCGTTGTTGACTGGAGGGATATTGACGTTATCTCCTTCCCGCTCATTCTCATCTTGGTTGCGTCGATTGGGCTCTCCATGGTGAACCGTCAGCGCCGCAATTTGTTGGTCGTGCATCTCCCTCATTCGCTGCATGGCCATTTCCATCTCGAATTTGAAGGTCTCCTTCTGCTTAGTCAACGCCTCTTCAAGGATTTTGGATACCTGTTCAGCGCTGATCATAAGCGATTCATAAGGTTGCCCCGCACTCGAGGCCGTGTCATCAGATGCTATGGCCGAGCAAGAGTCTGAATCAGCATCCGACTCCTCTTCTTCTAGAGAGAGCCCCTTTTGTACCCTTCGGTAATCCTTCCGGCCACTGGTTCCGGGCCGTAACCGTGTCATACACCGGGATACTTCGGCAAGCTGATCTATGCTGAAGTATTGTGTCGATCCCCCTCTGCCGGTCATGTTAGCCGACACTCTTGGATATTCGTCTTCTTGGCGGACGAATTTCTTCTTGCGGAGATGCCTCGGCTTGGAGATTCTTTCGAATACCGAGACCCTTCTTGGGGTTTGAGCACAACAGCATTCTGATAGCACCGCCTTGATTATGTTGGCGCACGGGCAGCGAGACTCCATGTCCTGTAAATATCTCTTCCGAGATTTTTCCATACCCCCAGCTCTATAGTACAGCTCATCAGTCTAATAACTGGAGCAACCTATAGAGTGTTGGCATGTGTTCCCCGGGATGACACTATCATCATCAGATGAGTATGTTTCCCTTTGGGGATGGGATGCTTTGTTAGCTTTCTCAAAAGTGGCCCGTTCAAGTTTACGCTTTTGTGAGCGTAGAAAGTGAACAGGCTCTTGTGTTTAGACTCGCAATCCAATGCGGTCGGTTATAGGGGCTTTCCCTTTATCATCTTTCTTAGGGGGATTGGTTTGACCCCCAGCTTGGTTTGTAACTTGGGGACCTTTCAATGGTCCCAATCGTTCCTTGATAGGTACTCTTCCTTGGTTCTCCGGTAAGGGACCGAGGCGACCTTTCAAAGGAGCCCTGGAACTTGAAGGGTCCCCGTTCATACCTGGCCCTGTTGAAGGTGCCGGAACAGGAGAAACGACATCTGGTTTTGAAGAGATTTGGGAGATAACTCCACCCATCTTCGTTGGAGGTGTTGGTCTTGACTTTGGCAACCACACCAATTTGTTCGTAGATGGCTTTTTGACAGCCTCTTCTTTTTGCATCTCCTCCGCCTTGTGTAGAAGGAGCCGAGCATGCGCAAGCAAGGCTCGACGCTTCTTGATTCATTCCTCAAGGGTGGAACGATTCCTCTTGACGCGAACCCATTCGTTCGCTTCTGTTTTGGAGGAGGAGTTGGTGGCTTGCCGTTGTTGTTCTCGGCGGTACCTGGACTTTAGATCTTCGTTGTAGCGGATCCCGTCCATCGATTCAGCGGCTTTGGCTTGTTGTAGGGCAAGGCGTTGACGCCGTCTTTAGCGGGTCCTCTTTGATGGAGCTGGAGCATCCTCTACCATTGCTTTCATGGAGGGAGGGAGAGCCGGAGTTGCAACACCGACCACTCTGAACGACGCGGGGTCGTTGCGTGGTGCAGGTTTAGCAACAGCGACGGGATCTTGGATTGAGGAATTGGAGATCCCGCGAGCCCTTTGGGAAGATGGTGTCTTCCCGCGCCTGCTTGGAGAGGCGGATCTGGAGGAGGAGGAAGAGAGGTACTCTTCGAACTTCTGCTGATCGAACTCGTATTCGATCTCTTCATTCACCCGGATCTTAAAGGCCGGTTGCGTCACTCCGATCTCGGCGGCGAGGTCGGCGGCTCCCACTGTGGTCGCCAGCTTGTTTTCGGGAAAAGTTGCTGTTTTCATTGCTCTTTTTGAGATTCCTCACTCCGGCAGGGCTTCGCCGCTTCAAAATTCAGACCTCACCCCTTACTCCAGCAGGGCTTCGCCGCTTCAAACCAAGAGCAATTCTAAGCCAAGATAATTCAGCCAAGAATTGGGAGCCCCTTCAAATGGAGGCCAAGAGGGGCTATTTATAGGCCAAGAGGAGGCCCTAGGGGCTGCCCCCAAAAAGGTGTTTCGTCGTAAAAGGTGTTTCGCCGTAAAAGGTGTTTCGTCGTAAAAGGTGTTTCGCCGTAAAAGGTGTTTCGTCGTAATAGGAGGCCAAGACACCCCCAAAAAGGTGTTTCGCCGTACAAGGAGGCCAAGACACCCCCAAAAAGGTGTTTCGCCGTAAAAGGAGGCCAAGACACCCCCCAAAAAGGCGCTTCAGCGTGAAATATCACTAAGACACCCTTTGGGGTGTCTCGGCCAGGCCGAGACACCCCTTGGGTGTCTCGGCTTGGCCGAGACACCCTTGGGGTGTCTTGGCTTGGCCAAGACACCCCTGGGGTGTCTTGTCTTTGCCAAGACACCCCTCGGGTGTTTCGACCTCGCCGGGACACTGTGGGTGCCTCGGTTCAGTCCGAGACTGTCCGCCGTTGATTTTTCGTCCGAACTCGGATTCGAGTGATTTCGGATGCGTTGGAATTCTGGCAAAGAGCTCTATCGATCCTGAGGGTTGGATTATCAGTGGGGTGAATGGTACATGACGGGCGTTGCTCCTTTTGTAGTGATCGCGGGGTTTCCGGTCAGTCCGTATCCCCGTTGTTCTGAGATTCTGTCGGCTTACGTAGTCCGTCGATTCGCTTCATGCGCTTACCGACGTCAATTGAACTCTTGTGAACCGGATAGTGATGTTCATCGTCGCTCGTTAACACTGAGCTGTGAGCGGGGACCTATCGGCAATTTTTCATGCCTACACTAGCCTGCAGGCAGAACTTGAGCAGGGCTACATGGACAGGCTCTCTAGTCTAGAGTCCGATGTTCTTAGCCGTCAGTTGCCTTCGGGCTAACGAACTTGTTGTTGTATGCTTTTGGCTTGATTTATTACTAGAGACTCCGCATTTGCTTCTTTCACAGGATTTTTGGTACACCCCCAGCCCTCAATGCTATGACTTTGAATACATAGACTTCACCATTTCTTATAGGGAAAAGGGCACCCCGCACCGCGTATTAGGCAATGACTTATCCCTTCTTAGGCTTCGGGATAACATTCCCCAGGTTTAGACCCTGGTGTCTTCTTCAATCGGCAAAAGACTAAACCGGCTATACATGTTAGGTATAGACTTTGGGGTTTTTGGCAAACCCCCAGCCTTCAACGGGTTTGATGTGCCTTTGCCGATTACCGTTTGAATCGGGCTAGCATGCGAATTGTCTAGATCCGTTCCGCATGTAACGTTGTGCTAAGAGAGTGAACTCTCTGAGACTTTGTGTTATGATGCCGAAGGGTACCCCGCACCGCCCCGTGCACAAAGTGCACGGACTGGAAGTTTGGGGTTGCGTCTTTTCAAAGACAAACTGAGAGAGGAAGAATTTTATATTCTATCTCACAGCGCTGAAGAGGAAAAATTTTATATTCTATCTCCAGCAAGAAAGGAGACTCGAGGTGGGATCCCCACCCCCAGAATCCGAAAGGTTCAAATGACCCTAACTTTTATAGGATTGGTCATCTGAATCTGAAGAGGAAGAATTTTATATTCTATCTTCAGCAGGAAAGGAAACTCGGGGTTGGATCTCCACCCCCAGAATCCGAAGGATGAAACTAGGAGTGGGATCTCCACTCCGAGAATCGAAAGGTTCGAATGACCCTACCTTTTATAGGATTGGTCATTTGAATCCGAAAAGGCCCGATTTGTACCCTAACTTTTATAGGTTTGGTGGAAAAAGGAGCAAAGGCAACTTTTCGTTTATCGAAAAGGAATGACTCAGTCTTAGTCTTGGCCATGGTAAGCTTGACTAAGTAAGAGTGGGGAACAACCCTAACTTTTATAGGTTTGGTTGTCCGGATTGAAAGTGAACCTCTCGTTCCTGGGAGGAATCGAGAGGGGAATTTGGCTTTGGTCCTAACTGTGGGAAGGTTTGACCAAGTAGTGATTTGAGATGATCCTAACTGTAGGAAGGTTTGATCACTCGATTTGAAAGTGGACCTCTCGTTCATTGGGGGAATCGAGAGGAGATTTTGGTTTTGGTCCTAACTGTAAGAAGGTTTGACCAAGTGGGAATTTAAGATGATCCTAACTGTAGGAAGGTTTGATCACTCGATTTGAAAGTGGACCTCTCGTTCATTGGGGGAATCGAGAGGAGATTTTGGTTTTGGTCCTAACTGTAGGAAGGTTTGACCAAGTGGGAATTGTGCGGTGGAGACTATTAATCGTCAAACACCACTGAAAGTTTTGTGAGAGAAGATTAATCCATCGAATGATTAGATCTCATCTCATGAGAGTTAGAGTCCGACAAACAAGAACATTCGGGATTCGAATGTGGATTTCTTGTTCATCTCTCTTGCAGCGACCAGGTTATCCCTAAGAATACCCCAATGCGGCATTCTTCCGGGAACTTCCTGGTACATCAAAATTTTCTGAAGATACTAAGGATAGTATCTTTTCAGGAATTTACCATTTATTGGCATCATGAGCCGGTCACCATCTTTGGTGACTAGGCGATATGCGCCGTTCGAGTAAACTGTTTCTACTACGAACGGTCCTTCCCATTTGGGTTCAAATTTGCCTTTCTTCTTAGAGTTAAGGATCATAGGACGTCTTTCAGTCAAGACCAAATCCCCTTCCTTAAAACTCCTTTGTCGAACCTTTTTGTCGAAGGCTCGAGAAATTCTAGCTTGGTAAAACTCAATATGCTGTTGAGCTTCCAAGCGCTTTTCATCGAGCATTTCAAGTTCTTCGAGGCGTTTCTAATGTTGTTCTTCGGTCGTCATCTGGGTTGCAAGAGCGATCCGAAGAGATGGAATTTGGATTTCCAAAGGGAGAACGGCCTCACATCCGTACACCAATGAATATGGGGTTGCGCCGGTCGGTGTACGCTCCGTGGTGCGATAGGTTCATAGAGCCGCGCCGAGCTTGTCATCCCAATCCCGTTTGTTATTCTTCACCAGTTTTGACAAGAGCTTTATGATAGTCTTGTTGAAGGCTTAAGCTAATCTATTTGCTGTGGGATTGTAAGCCGTTGACGAGATGTCTTGAATTTTGAACTTTTCGCAGAACCTTATGAAGGCGTTGCTGACAAATTGAGGACCGTTGTCATGTATGATTCGTCTTGGAACACCATGCCTGTAGATGATATGCTGCTTGATGAATGCAATGACGTTACTCGTTTTAACTTCTCTGAGTGGAACTGCTTCAGCCCATTTGGAGAAGTAATCGGTAATTGCCAGGATGAACCGGTCACCTTTAACTGATGGGGGATTTATAGGACCAACAATGTCCATTCCCCAAGTCTCAATTGGCCATGACGTAACCGAAGGATACAGATGCTCCGGAGGTTGGTGCATATAATTCGCGTGTACTTGACACGCGTGACACTTTCGGGCGTATGTGATTGCATCACTCATCATGAAAGGCCAAAAATATCCCATTCTTCTGATGTGGTCATAAAGCTTGGGACCAGGTTGGTGTGCGCCACACTCTCCTTCATGTGCCTCTCTAAGTACTTCCTCGGCTTCTTTGGTCGATAAGCAACGTGCTAGCAATCCATCGTACCCCCTGCGATATAGCGTTCGATTCTCCGTATTATAGTAGAATCTTGGAGCTCTTCGTCTGATTGACTCTCTCTCCTTCACATCTTCTGGCAAGATTCCATGCAAGACGTAGTCGATGATGGGGAAATGCTAATCTCGGGGTTCGAACTCAGCCTGAGTTGTGTGCACCTCCTGGACCTCTTCTTCCCTGTCATTCTCATCATAAAGCGGCACTAAGAGTTGGTGAGTTCTTACCATAACGAACTACTCTGTTCCAAGAGGCTATGCAGAGATACAGCTAAAGCTGCTAACATATCTGCGTAGGTGTTCTGTAACCGCGGAACGTGCTCGATAAAGAATCCTTCAAATGATTCCGCTATTTCAACCGCCATCTTGTGATATGGGATTAAATCCTGACTTCGGACTTCGTATTCCCCTTGGACTTGTTTAACTATCAGTTGAGAATCACCGAAAGCTTCGAGATACTCAACCCCCAACTTCTTGGCGAAATTGAGCCCTATAATCAGTGCATTATACTCTGCTACATTATTCGAGCATGGCTTGGTTAATGAGTAGGCTCGAGGCATCACATGGTTTCCTGGGGAAACTAAGACAACCCCAACTCCGGAGGAGACCTTAGAACATCCAGGAGTACCTGTAACGAGAGCCGCTCGGGAAGCGCCATCGAAGTACAAACGCCACACTTGTTGGTGCGAAGTTGCGTTGACTTCGTGGGTTTCATCAGGTAGGTCATCATATATCTCGGCGGTGTCCGTAGATGGATTAGCTGCTAGGAGATCACAGATGGCCTGCCCTTTTACTGACTTCTGCTGTTTGAAGTGCAGATCGTATTAGGACAAGAGTAAGGCCTATTTTGCTAAACGCCAATTCATGGAAGCTGGTTGAGTCATGAACACTCGGACTGGGTTAACTTTGGAGATGACATAGATGGTCTATCCAACCAAGTAATGCTGCATCTTCTGGATGGCGAACACTAGAGCGAGGCATTCTCTCTCAATCATGGGATATCGAGATTCCGCGCCTACCATGGTTCGGCTTAAATAATACACCGCCTGCTCGTGACCGTTATCGTCATCTTGTGCAAGCAATGCACTTAATGAGTGGCTCGTCGCCTTGACATAAATCAAGAACGGTTTGCCCGATTTCGGTGCAACGAGTACGGGAGGTTTTGAGAGATATTCTTTAATACTCTCAAATGCTTTTTGACAAGCATCGTCCCATACGAATGATACGCCCTTCTTTGTGAGCCTGGAGAACGGTTGGCATTTTCCCGAAAGGTTTGAGATAAACCGACGGATATAAGCCAATCGCCCTTGCAGTCCTCTGAGCTCTTTGAGGTTTCTTGGTGGTTGTAATTCATTAATCGCCTTCACTTTATCCGAGTCAATGTGAATACCTTTGGTGGTGACGACAAATCCCAGGAATTTACCACTAGACATTCCGAGGAAAGACTTGGTGGGATTCATCTTCAATTGATGAGCTCGCATCAAGTCGAACATGGTCTTCAAGTCCTTAATGTGATCTTTCTTATCACGACTTTTCACGACCAAATCATCCACATAGCACTCGACAGTCTTTCGGAGATGCTCCTGAAAGATCTTCGACATATCTCGCTGATATGTAGCACCTGCATTCTTCAAGCCGAATGGCATAACTGTGTAGCAGAAAATGCCGAGAGGCGTTCTAAATGCAGTATGCTTTTCATCATCTGGATGCATCTTTATCTGGTTATAACCAGAGAAACCATCCATAAAGGACATCCTCTCGAACCCGCACGTGTTGTCGATGATAACATCTGTGATGGGAAGAGGAAAATCATCTTTTGGGCAAGCAGCATTGAGGTCCCTAAAGTCGATGCATATCCTGATCGTCTCGTTCTTCTTAAGGACTGGGACAATATTGGCAAGCCATTCTGGATGTTGCTCTTCTCTAATGAATCCCGAGTCGACGAGCTTTTTAACCTCAGCTTCGATCGCCTCCATCATTTGTGGACGAAACCGTCTTTGTTGTTGTTTGATAGGTTTGACATCCGACTTAATGTTAAGACGATGCACTGCTACATTTGGATCGAGTCCTGGCATGTCTTCATAATTCCAGGCAAACACATCGATGTATTCCCTGATAAGAGAGATTAACTCTTCTTTCTCTTCGGGTAAGAGGCTGTCGCTAATGAATATCGGCTTCGGATTTTCCTCGCTTCCCATATTCACTTGGACTACTTGATCTTCGGTAGGAGGTTCCCTTTGTTCGAATCTATCACCGTACTGCATGCTTAAGTGATGAACCCACGGATCTTCCCATGTTAGCATCTGGTCATCCTCTTCTATTGTCGTTGGATCAACCGTGACCATGTTCGACATTAGCTTTTTAAACATTTTGCCAAGACTAGCGTCGGAATCCCAAGCCAAAGAGTCGGAAGAGTATCCTTTTCTAGCCTTGTTAGCGATCTGATCGATGATTTGCCAGCAACACTCGTCGTCGAATGAGGAGACGTAGCTGTTCGCGGGAAAAATCAAATTCTTCTTCATTGACGAACTCATTGCACTCAATGTTAACAACTTTTTGCGTTTACAAAGATCCGGTCTTTTTATAAGAGCCGGTTACAACGAAATTCAAAACAAATAAAGAAAAATTACAACTTTCCTTATTTAACGAACAGATCGCGAGCTCCTATTTTGCGGTCACTCGCTTTGTGGGTTGTTTGCCTGTGCCGGGGTTGATTACCGTGGACCACCGTGCAATCTCGATCCAAACAGATCTACGTGGTATAACGGGTATTATCCCACCAAGGAGATAATAGCCGGGAGGGATCGTTTCACCAAGGAAACGACCGCTCGAATCTCGGGATCTAAGAACCAAGCTTAG
>BQKN01057873.1:0-19893 GCA_022839385.1 Asparagus kiusianus | reverse complement strand
CACTAAAAGAGTTAACTCTTTTAGCACGACGTCACATGCGGAACGGATTTAAACAATCCGCATGCTAGCCCGACTCAAACGGTAGTCGGTAAAGGCTCATCAAACCCGTTGATGGCTGAGAATTTGCCAAAAATTCTATAATGCGAGTCATTAACGCACCAGCTCCATTAGTTGGTCTCGTGACTCGAGCATCCAACAACTTCAGAATGGGATCTACATATGCAGATGAATCAGCTTGTACAGATTGGTCCTGCAACCCCTCCACAAATTTCGGTTGACTTTCGACGATTTGAAACCCTAAGGGTGGCGCCGGTCAACGCGTAGCCCTAGGTCAACGCCATTCAACGCGTTGCGACAAAAAGTCAACCGTCGACGTTCCAAAACCCTAAGGTGGATGCCGGTCAACGCGTAACCTTAGGTCAACGCTGGACAGCGCGTTGCGTCAAAAGTCAACACGTGGCGACGAAAGTCAACACGTGACGACAAAAGTCAACCCAAGCGGTTCCAAAACCCTAAGGTGGATGCCGGTCAATGCGTAACCTTAGGTCAATGCCGGACAGCGCGTTGCGTCAAAAGTCAACACGTGGCGACGAAAGTCAACACGTGACGACAAAAGTCAACCCAAGCGGTTCCAAAACCCTAAGGTGGACGCCGGTCAACGCGTAACCTTAGGTCAACGCCGGACAGAGCGTTGCGTCAAAAGTCAACATGTGGCGACGAAAGTCAACACATGATGACAAAAGTCAACCCACTCGGTTTCAAAACCCTAGGGTGTACGCCGGTTAATGCGTAACCCTAGGTCAACGCCATTCAGCGCGTTGCAACAAAAAGTCAACCCCCAGTGATTCGAAACTCCAGGTCAACACGATGTGACAGGGATAGTAAGTTCAAAAGTCAACTCAATGACACGAGCCAAACTCACCTCACCAGCTGTAAACTCGAGACTCCGACGACGGCCAGGCGATAAACGCAGCGCCGGAACAACTTCGGTTATTCTACAAAGCACCGGATAAACCGAAAATCGAAGGAGCCGAGAGTTGAAGCGAACCACAGGTCCCTTAGGCCGACTGAAGGTTGGACCAATCACATCCAAAGTATTCCGGTCTCTTCTATAAAAGAAACGAGTCCGAAACACTTTGGAGGGGGTATCTGTAGGCATCAAAAATTGCCGATAGGTCCCCGCACACAGCTCAGTGTTAACGAGCGACGATTGAACATCACTACCCGGTTCACAAGAGTTCAAATGACGTCGGTGAGCACCCAAAGTGAACCGACGAACTACGTGAGCCAACAGAATCTCAGAATAACGGGGATACGGACTGACTGGGAACCCCGCAACCGCTGCAAAAGGAGCAACACCCTCCGTGTCCCGATCACCACACTGATAATCCAACCCTCAGGATCAACAGAGCTCTTCGCCAGAATTCCAACGCATCCGAAAGCACTCAAATCCGAGTTCGGACGTGAAATCAACGGCGGGACAACGGCGGACAGTCTCGGACTGAACCGAGGCACCCGGGGCATCTCGGAAGGCTCGAAACACCCGAGGGGTGTCTTGGCAAAGCCAAGACACCCCAGGGGTGTCTCGGCCAGGCCGAGACACCCCAAGGGTGTCTCAGCTAGGCCGAGACACCCCAAGGGTGTCTCGGCCATGGCCGAGACACCCCAAGGGGTGTCTCGGCTATGGCCAGCCGAGACACCCCCTTAGGGGTGTCCACATGGCCAATGGTCCCCCCCTTCTCCTTTTGTTGGGTGTTCACATGGTCCCCCCTCCTTTTGGCCTCTTTCACATGGTCCCCCCAAGGGTTTCTTGGCCTCCTTTTACGGCGAAACGCTTTTACGACGAAACGCTTTTACGACGAAATGCTTTTACGGCGAAATGCTTTTACGGCGAAACGCTTTTTGGGCAGCCCCTAGGCCTCCTTGGTGGCCTATAAATAGACCTCTTGGGTCTCCATTCTCTTGGCCTTGGTTTTGGGAGAGAAATTTCAGATCTTGAGCTTTAGCCTTTGAGATCTGAAATTCTAGAGAGGAGCGGCGAAGCCCTGCCGGAGCGAGGAGTCAGAGTTTTCAAAGAGAGCGGCGAAGCCCTGCCGAATCGAGGAGTGAGACTTCTTCTTCATTCCCCCTTCCTTTTCCTTGGTGTTACCCTTCGCAGGTGACACTAAGAAGAGCTAGTGTCTCGTTTTAGCCGAGATATAAGCTTTAAACTTCTGAGATCTCCCGCGGATCGACGAAGTTCTGTTTCTATATCCCTTCGCGGATAGACGAAACTCTGCCGGATTTTTTCGGAAAGGATCTTGAAGAGTCGGTGGTCCACGGATATCAACATCCCCGTCACAGGCCAACAACCCACGCAAGCGAGACCGAACCAAACCGGGATCTCGTGTTTATTTTCTGAAAAGCTGTAATCCTTTTGGTTTCATTTTATTCTGTTGTAACGCTTGAAGTTGTAACAGATCTCAAAAAGAGAAAAGCAATGAAAACAGCAACTTTTCACGAAAACAATGACGACCTACCTGATGAAACCCACGAAGTCAACGCAACTTCTCACCAACAAGTGTGGCGTTTGTACTTCGATGGTGCTTCCCGAGCGGCTCTTGTCACAGGTACTCCTGGATGTTCTAAGGTCTCCTCCGGAGTTAGGGTTGTCTTAGTTTCCCCAGGAACCCATGTGATGCCTCGAGCCTACTCATTAACCGAGCCATGATCGAATAATGTAGCAGAGTATAACGCACTGATTATAGGGCTTAATTTCACCAAAGAGCTGGGGGTTGAGTATCTCGAAGCTTTCGGTGATTCTCAACTGATAGTTAAACAAGTCCAAGGGGAGTACGAAGTCCGAAGTCAGGATTTAATCCCCTATCACAAGATGGCGGTGGAACTAGCGGAATCGTTTGAAGGATTCTTCATCGAGCACGTTCCACGGTTGCAGAACACCTACGCAGATGCGTTAGCAGCTTTAGCTGTATCTCTGGTACAGTCTCCCGGAACAGAGCAGTTCGTTACGGTAAGAACTCACCAACTCTTAGTGCCGCTTTATGATGAAAATGACAGGGAAGAAGAGGCCCAGGAGGTGTACACAACTCATGCTGAGTTCGAACCCCGGGATTGGCGTTTCCCCATCATCGACTACGTCTTGCATAGAATCTTGCCAGAAGATGTGAAGGAGAGAGAGTCAATCAGACGAAGAGCTCCAAGATTCTACTATAATACGGAGAATCGAACGCTATATCGTAGGGGATACGATGGGCTGCTACCACGTTGCTTATCAACCAAAGAAGCTGAAGAAGTGCTTAGAGAGGCACATGAAGGAGAGTGCGGCGCACACCAACCTGGTCCCAAGCTTTATGATCGCATCAGAAGAATAGGATATTTTTGGCCTTTCATGATGAGCGATGCAATCACATATGCCCGAAAGTGTCATGCGTGTCAAGTACACGCGAATTATATGCACCAACCTCCGGAGCATCTGCACCCTTCAGTTACGTCATGGCCGTTCGAGACTTAGGGAATGGACATTGTGGGCCCTATAAATCCTCCTTTAGTCAAAGGTGACCGGTTCATCCTAGCAATTACCGATTACTTCTCCAAATGGGCCGAAGCAGTTCTACTCAGAGAAGTTAAAACGAGCAACGTCATTGCATTCATCAAGCACCATATCATCTACAGGCATGGTGTTCCGAGACGAATCATACATGACAACGGTCCTCAATTTGTCAGCAACGCCTTCATAAGGTTCTGCGAAAAGTTTAAAATTCAGGACATCTCATCAACGGCTTATAATCCCACAGCAAACGGATTAGTTGAAGCCTTCAACAAGACTATCATAAAGCTCTTGTCAAAACTTGTGAAGAATAACAAACGGGATTGGGATGACAAGCTCGGCGCGGCCCTATGGGCCTATCGTATCACAGTGCGTACACCAACCGGCGCAACCCCGTATTCATTAGTGTACGGATGTGAAGCCGTTCTCCCTTTGGAAATCCAAATTCCATCTCTTCGGATCGCTCTCGCAACTTAGATGACGACCGAAGAACAGCATCAGAAGCGCCTCGAAGAACTCGAGATGCTCGATGAAAAGCGCCTGGAAGCTCAACAGCATATTGAGTTTTACCAAGCCAGAATTTCTCGAGCCTTCGACAAAAAGGTTCGATAATGGAGTTTTAAGGAAGGGGATTTGGTCTTAACTGAAAGACGTCCTATGATCCTTAACTCCAAGAAGAAAGGCAAATTTGAACCTAAATGGGAAGGGTCGTTCGTAGTAGAAACAGTTTACTCGAATGGCGCATATCGCTTAGTCACCAAGGACGGTGACCGGCTTATGATGCCAATAAATGGCAAGTTCCTAAAAAGATACTATCCCTAGTATCTTCAGAAAAAAATTGATGTACCGGGAAGTTCCCGGAAGAATACCGCATTGGGATATTCTTAGGGATAACCCGGTCGCTGTAAGAGAGATGAACAAGAAATCCACATTCGAATTCCGAATGTTCTTGTTTGTCGGACTCTAACTCTCATGAGATGAGATCTAATCATTCGATGGATTAATCTTTCCTCACAGAACTTTCATTGGTGTTTGACGATTCATAGTCTCCACCACACAATTCCCACTTGGTCAAACCTTCCTACAGTTAGGACCAAAGCCAAATTCTCCTCTCGATTCCTCCAATGAACGAGAGGTCCACAAATCGAGCGATCAAACCTTCTTATGGTTATGATCGTTCTCAAACTTTCCACTTGGTCAAACCTTCCTACAGTTAGGGCCACAACCAAAATCCCCTCTCGATTCCTCCTAGGAACGAGAGGCCCACTTTCAATCTGGACAACCAAACCTATAAAAGTTAGGGTTGTTCCACCACTCTCACTTAGTCAAGCTTATCCTAGCCAAGACTGAGACCGAGTCACCACTTTTCGATGAACGAAAAGTTGCTTTTGCTCCTTTTTCCACCAAACCTATAAAAGTTAGGGTAGAAATCGGGCTTCTTCGGATTCAAATGACCAAACCTATAAAAGGTACGGTCATTTGAACCTCTCGGATCCTGGGGGTGGAGATCCCACCCCAAGTTTCCTTTCCTGCTGAAGATAGAATATAAAATTCTTCCTCTTCAGATTCAAATGACCAAACCTATAAAAGGTACGGTCGTTTGAACCTTTCGATTCTCAGAGTGGAGATCCCACTTCTAGTTTCATCCTTCGGATCCTGGGGGTGGAGATCCCACCCCAAGTTTCCTTTCCTACTGAAGATAGAATATAAAATTCTTCCTCTTCAGATCCAAATGACCAATCCTATAAAAGGTAGAGTCGTTGGAACTTTTCGGATTCTGGGGGTGGAGATCCCACCTTGAGTTTCCTTTCCAGCTGTAGATAGAATATAAAATTCTTCCTCTTCAGCACTGGGAGATAGAATATAAAATTCTTCCTCTCTCATTTTCCAATTTGTCTTTGCTTTCAGAAAAGACATAATTCACAACTTCCCAATCCGGACACGTTGTGTATGGGGAATTTTATCCCGAAGCCTAAGAAGGGATAAGTCATCGCCTAATACGCGGTGCTGGGTAGCCTATTCCCATAACAATGGCGAAGTCTATGTATTCAACATCATAGCACAAAGTCTCAGAGAATTTTTATTCTCTCAGCACAACGTCACATGTGGAACGGATCAGGCAATCCACACGCTAGCCCGATTCAAACGGTAATTGGTAAAAGCACGTCAAACCCGTTGAGGGCTGGGGGTTTGCCAAAAACCCCAAAGTCTATACCTAACACGTATAGCCGGTTTAGTCTTTTACCGATTAAAGAAGACACCAGGATCTAAACCTGAGGAATTTTATCCCGAAGCCTAAGAAGGGATAAGTCATCGCCTAATACGCGGTGCGGGGTGCCCTTTTCCCTATAAGAAACGGTGAAGTCTATGTGTTCAAAGTCATAGCATTGAGGGCTGGGGGTGTACAAAAAATCCTGTGAAAGAAGCAAATGTGGAGTCTCTAGTAATAGATCAAGCCAAAAGCATACAACAACAAGTTCGTTAGCCCGAAGGCAACTGACGGCTAAGAACATGGGACTCTAAACTAGAGAGCCGGTCCATGTAGCCCTGCTCAAGTTCTGCCTGCAGGCTAGTTCGGACAGAGTCTTCGGAACTGCTTAAGACCTCCGCGGCTTCACTTTGCAGCTTCATCAATCCCTCCTGTGTCGATCCCAGCTTATCGAGCATCCATTCACGAGAACGCTCTAATCCAGCCAGGTCCTCGGTGATAATAGTGGCGGACTCTTCGGCGCGCCCCAAAGCCTCCTTCAGCCTAGCTATCTCTTCACGGGTGGAATCCAAGGAGCTGAGTAACTCGGCTCTGCTGGCGTCCTTCTTCGCCAGGGTACCCATCAGCTGTGCAACAGAATGCTCACGTGATCGAAGCTCGCTGCTGATGGAAGATCTCAGGTCACGCCACTACGTCAGCCTATCCTCCATCTGAGAGGATACAAAAGAGGAAGCTCCACCAGCCTTCAACTCCCTCAGCTCTCGGATCTTTGACTCCAGAACAGCGAATTCAGCAGTGAAGGAATCGGCCAACTTTGGGTGTCCCTCTTCCCTCATCATCATCATGTGACGAGAAAAGGAACGCCTGAACTGATCGAAACAGTACCCTCTGTGAAGAAGCTTCTCGATCATGCCGTTATAAAAGGCGGTAAAAAAGCCAAGGTCCATACGGAAAACGTCCCTGTCTGGATCAGTGTCAACCAAAAGAGTGTGGACACGCTCGTATAGAGGGGATCGGGATCCTACAAGCAACAAGAAGAGAAAACTAAGGGACTATCAAATACAATCAGAAAACCCGAAGGGGAAGTTCGAGGTATACCTATGCCGGCGGAAGTCTCCTCGGGCTGAGGTCCGACAGGCTCCGAGACAATGGCAGGGGTAGTCGTGGAGGGTATATCAACCCTGGCAGACAAATCAGTCGTACCTCCCGATTGTGGCAGGGAAGCACCGCTCTCGTGTAAGTTATCACCCCCACAAACTGTAGTTGCATCAGGCGCAACGCTTGGTCCTACAGTTGCACTCCCTATTAGTCAAAATGGACAAGTAAGGAAAAGTGGGGTGAAGGAGAAAAGAAAAAGGGATCGGGCAGTTACCTGTGAATGAATCACTCCCAAAGAGTGGTCTCACAGTCCCGGTGGGAGTTTGTTCAGCCAACATATCGGCTAACAATCCGGAGTCAGGTTTTGAGAAAACTGGTGCAGGGACATATTCCTGCTCTTCGAAATCTACATCATGGAAGGCTCCGTCCCCAAGTGGCTTTTCTATCATAGCACCCGCAGCGAGGATGGAAGAATATGGACCGGTGGGCTCAGCACCATCTACTTGCTCAAGGTCAATGTTTAAGTCGATGCCCAGGGAGCCATCTCGAAGAGCATCGCACATCTGCTGCACAAAACAGTCCATGTTATCGGATCCAGGGAATACCGGATCCGTTGGAAGCTCGCCCTCTTCAAGGAAGCCTTCCTCTCCGTCGGCAATGTCGCCCAAATCTGCTCCATAAGGACGCTGGCCGACGGGTGGTTTGTGAGCGATCTTCTTCCTTTTCGAGGTACCAGCCCTCCTAGAACCGACAGGTCGGTCATGCACAGACTGGCCACACGTCTCAACATGTGAGGGGACTGGATCGTTGGGTCCTGAGCTCGTGAAACGGGAAGAAAATGGCCCATGATCATCTGTGGTCCTACCTGAAATGATAATGTTCATTTCATGAAATGAACAAGATATTGCGTTGATACCAATTGGAGCTGAGAAAGAAAATTAAAGGGTATGACAAACCTGCACCAAGTTCAGCTTGGTCGGTGTCTATATCCACATACTCCTCCTCAGAAGTCTTGTCCTCATCATCCGTAGGAAGGAGCTCTTCATCATCTTTGCTGAAGAGAGAGGGTTTGGCAGGTCTCTTCCTCTGCTTCTGAGCAAGCTCAGCCTTACGAGCAGCCATCATGGCAGCCTAGACCGAGTGATCGGACTGCAACTCTAAAAGGCTCCTCACACCTATGAATTCATGGGTAGAAAGGAACCACTTACAGCTGAGGAAAGTAATCATCGGCTTACGCCTGTACGAGGGGAGAGCAAAGTAGGCTCCGGTGCAGCCCACCATAGTCCACAGCCATGCTCGTACACCGTCAACGAGTCCTCCCTCAACCTTCAAACCACGGCTGGGATTCCCAACATATAGTTGGTCATAGCCGAACTGACGAGCAAAACGGCAGGGGAGGTAAGGCTCTATATGGCATCGAGCGACGATGAACATCACTACCCGATTCACAAGAGTTCTATCGACGTCGGTGAGCACCTGAAGTGAACCGACGGATTACGTGAGCCGATAGAATCTCAGAACAACGGGGATACCGATTGACCGGGAACCCCGTGACCACTGCAAAAGGAGCAATGCCCTTCAGATCTCATTCATCCCACTGATAATCTAACCAACGGGATCGACAGAGCTCTTCGTCAGAATTCCAACACATCCAAAATCACTCAAATCCGAGTTCGGACGAAAAGTCAACAGTGGAACAACGGCGGACAGTCTCGGACTGAACCGAGGCACCCGGGGCATCTTGGTGAGTTCGAAACACCCGAGGGGTGTCTTGGCAAAACCAAGACACCCCAAGGGTGTCTCGGCCAAGCCGAGACACCCCAAGGGTGTCTCGGCCTGGTCAAGACACCCAAGGGGTGTCTCGGCCTTGCCGAGACACCCCAAGGGGGTGTCCTTGGTTTCCCCCCCCTACCTCTTGGATTCCTATAAATAGGCCTCCTTGGCCTTTATTTCAAGGGGCTCCTGATTTTGCTCTTGGCTTGGCTCCTCTCTTGATTTTTGGCCTTGAGCAAGATCTGAATTTTGAAGCGGCGAAGCCTTGCCGGAGCGAGGAGTCGGAGTTTTTAAAGAGAGCGGCGAAGCCCTGCCGGAACAAGGAGTGAGAGTTCTTCATCAACCTTCATTCACCCCCTTCTCTTTTCCTTAGTGTTGCCCATTAGCGGTGATACTAAGAAGAGCGAATATCTCGATTATCCGAGATAGGAGCTGTCGGTTTCTATATCCCTTCGCGGATAGACGAAACTCTGCCGGATTCTTCTGGAAAGGATCTGATTGACCGGTGGTCCACGGATATCAACATCCCCGTCACAGGCTAAAGACCCACGCAAGCGAGACCGCACCAAAACAGGATCTCGTGTTTATTTTCGTTAAAGTTGTAATCTTTGTTTCGTTGCACGAGTAGATCTTATAAAAAGATCGACTTTTTATCTCATTCGATTTTGTTGTAACGCTTGAAGTTGTAACAGATTCGAAAGCAATGAAAACAGCAACTTTTCCCGAAAACACAAACGGCCACCGCCATTAGTTCTGGACAGGGAAGATCTTAAGATTTGCTCCTTTTCATAACAGATAGTCTTGAAGACATTCAGCGTGTAGGTGGCATCCGGCTAGCTGGACGATGTGAGATAAGGCTGACTTGCTTAGAGGAACTCATATATCACTTGGAAGAGCTAGTACACTTTGACTCATATGACGAGGCCACGCCACTTATGATCGATGCTCAGACTCAGAGGATGCATGAGCGTAAGGCCCGGGAGAGACGTATCTCAGAGCAAGAAGTAATCGTTGTGAACTTGTATGAACGGCAACGTCGTCTGCAGACTAAGATGGATGCTTATAACAATATTGCTGATAGGACGGGGATTAGGACCGCCCAAGGGGAGAGGACTCTAAAAGATTTTGAGCTCGAGAGCACCAGAGTTCAAAATGTTTATAGAAGAGAGCTGGAGGTTCTTCACACGTTGCGCCGAGAAGACGTAACTGCCGACACTGCCGCCATTCTTGCGTATGCCAAGCTTCAGAAGGAAGAAGAGGAGAGGGTTCGGGCGGAACACGCCGAGGAACTTGCCACTGTCAAGGCTAAAATTGCTTCCTTCAGTTTATCAGATCTGATTTGAGACGTTTTCTTGTATCTCAACTTGGTTTGGTTTTATTAATAAAACAAAGTCTTTTCTTTAACACACTCTTCTTTTCATCATTATGCTTCACTATTGATTGTGAATCCGACGATCATAATACTTACAGGATTTTTGGCAAACCCTCAGCCTTCAACGGATTTGATTAGCCTTTACCGACTATCGTTTGAGTCGGGCTAGCATGCGGATTGTTTGAATCCGTTCGCATGTAACGTTGCGCTCAGAGATTGAATTCTCTGAGACTTCGTGCTATGATGCCGAATACATAGACTTCGCCATTGTTACGGGAACAGGCTACCCGGAGACACATGTGAGGTGTTGACTTTAGGATTTTTGGCTAACCCCCAGCCTCTAACGGATTTGATTAGCCTTTACCGACTACCGTTTGAGTCGGGCTAGCATGCAGATTGTCTAAATCCGTTCCGCACATGACGTTGAGCTAAAAGAGTTAACTCTTTTAGTACTACGACATTGAATACGTAGACTTCGTCTTTCTCCTGTGAAAAGACTAAACAACAACGTGTATGAGACGTTGACTTAGGATTTTTAGCAAATCCTCAGCCTTTAACGGATTTGATGTGCTCTTACCGACTACCGTTTGAGTCGGGCTTACATGCAGATTGTCTTAGTCCGTTCTGCATGTGACGTTGCGCTAAAGGAATGAACTTCCTTAGACTTTGTGCTATAACTTCGAATATATAGACTTTGCCATTGTTATGGTAATAGGCTACCCAGCAACATGTATTAGACGTTGGCTCATCCCTACTTAGGCTTCGGGACAAAGGTCCCCAGAGTCAGGCTCTGGTATCCTTTTCTACGGATAAAGATCAAACCGGCGACGCGTGTTAGGCGTCGACATATCCTTTCTTAGGATTCAGGATAAAATTCCCCATGCGTGTGAGGCATGGATTTCGGTGTTATTAATAACAACCTGCCACAATGTTGAATATGCAGACGTGTGTTCTTTTTAATGGTTAAGAACTAACCGGCAGCGTGTGTTAGGCGCAGACTTATCCTTACTTAGGTTTCAGGATAAAATACCCCAGAATCGAACTCTGGTGTCTTCTTCTTCAGAGAAAGACTAAACCGGCAGCGTGTGTTAGGCGCAGACTTATCCCTGCTTAGGTTTCGGGATAAAATATCTAAGATGAATCCTAAATTGATAAATTTTGGAAAAAGGATCGATGTGGGAAGGAAGAATTTTATATTCTATTCCCCAAACAAGGAAGGAAGAATTTTATATTCTATTCCTTGATTCTGGAAAGGAAGAATTTTATATTCTATTTCTAGTACAAGAAAGAAACTAGAAGTAGGATTTCCACTCCGAGAATCTGGAAGACCTAGATAAACGTACCTTTTATAGGATTGGTTATCTGATCGGAAGATGAGTCCTTCGTTTATCGAAGTGAAATTTCAACTTTAGTTATGACCATGAGAAGGTTTAACCAAAGAGAAAAGAAAGAGAGTTCTTTCGTTTATCGAAAGGGGACTCCGAACTGAAAGTGGACCTCTTGTTCATGGAAAGAATCAAGAGGGCCAGAAGAACATTTTTGGAGGACTCACTGTCAATTGGAATTGATCAGTGAGGGGTTTTGGAAAATGAATTTGGGTTATCCTCTAGAATATTACGTGTAATATTCTTCAAGAAACTTCCCGATAAATGAGTTGTCCTGAATGTACTAGGGATAGTACTTTTTCAAAAACTTCCCATTTATTAGTATTAATTGCCTGACACCCTCTAAAGAAATTAAGCGATAAGCGCCGTTTGAATAGACTGTGTCTATTACAAACGGTCCTTCCCACTTAGGTTCGAATTTACCTTTCTTCTTGGAGGTGAGGATTATTGGTCGGCAAGCAGCGAGGACCAGATCTCCTTCCTTGAAGCTTCTTTGGCGGACCCTTTTGTCAAAAGCCCTGGATATTCTTGCCTGATAGAACTCAATGTGTTGTTGAGCTTCCAAGCGCTTTTCGTCCAACCTCTCGAGTTCCTCGAGACGTTTCTGATATTGTTCTTCGGTCGTCATCTCCGTTGCGAGAGCGATCCGAAGGGAGGGGATTTGAATCTCCAGCGGTAGCACAGCTTCACATCCGTACACCAAAGAATATGGGGTGGCTCCCGTAGGTGTGCGTATGGTGGTGCGATAAGCCCAGAGCGCTTCGCCGAGTTTATCGTTCTAATCTCGCTTATTGGTTTTCATGAGTTTTGACAAGATCTTGATGATCGTCTTGTTGAAAGCCTCAGCTAATCCATTAGCAGCAGGATAATAAGCCGTTGACGAAACATCTTGAATCTTGAATTTGTCGCAAAACCTAATGAAAGCGTTGCTTATGAATTGCGGACCGTTGTCGTGAATGATCCGCCTCGGCACGCCGTGTCGGTATATGACATGATGCTTGATGAAGTTGATGACATTGTTCGTCTTTACTTCTTTAAGCGGAATGGCTTCAGCCCACTTTGAAAAGTAGTCGGTGATAGCGAGAATAAATCGATCACCTTTGACTGAAGGAGAAAAGATAGGACCGACAATATCCATACCCCATGTCTCGAATGGCCAGGACGTGGTTGACGTGTGTAATCGCTCCGGTGGTTGGTGCATATAATTTGCATGCACTTGACAAGCGTGACATTCTCGGGCATACTCGATCGCGTCACGAACCATTGTTGGCCAGAAATATCCCATTCTTCTGATTCGATCATACAGCTTGGGACCAGGCTGATGCGCACCGCATTCTCCTTCGTGTGCTTCCTTAAGAACTTCTTTTGCTTCTTTGTTCGAAAGGCATCGGAGAAGCAAATCATCATACCCCCGGCGATATAACGTACGGGTCTCGGTATTGTAAAAGAACCGTGGTGCTATTCGGCGAATAGATTCTTTTTCCTTTACATCCTCCAGCAAGATGCCATATTAGACGTAATCAATAATGGGAAAGCGCCAATCTCGGGACTCAGACCCGATTTGGGTTGAGTTCACCTCTTTGGCGTTTACGTTTCTATCATCCTCCTCTTCGATATCCATATCGTATATGGGTATGCAGAGTTGGTGTGACCTTACTGTGACTAGCAGTTCAGCTTCGGGCGGTTGCGCGAGTGATACTGCTAGTGCTGCCAGTGCATCCGCATAAGCGTTCTGGAGACGAGGGATGTATTCAATATAGAATTCTTCAAACGAATCTGCCATTCTGATGGCCTCCTGGTAGTACAGAATCAGATCTGGGTTCCTAACTTCATACTCTCCACGAACCTGGTTGACTATCAATTGAGAATCCCCAAAAGCTTTGAGATATTCGACCCCCAGCTCCTTGGCGAAACTGAGTCCAATGATGAGCGCGTTGTACTCGGCTATGTTATTGGAACATGGATTTGTCAGTGAATAAGCTCGAGGCATCACGTGCTTCCCTGGGGAGACTAAGACAACTCCAACTCCGGAAGTGACTTTAGGACATCCAGGGGTTATTGCCTTATTAACTGCTCTTGAAGCACCATCAAAGTATAATTACCATACTTGTTGGTGTGATGTGGTATTAACCTCGTGGGACAAGAGAAGGGCAAACTTTGCTAACCGCCAATTCATCGAACCCGGTTGAGTCATGAATACCCGTACCAGATTAACGTTAGCAATGACGTAAATCGTCTGGCCAACCAAGTAATGTCGCATCTTCTGTACTGCGAATACCAATGCGAGACATTCTTTCTCGATCATCGGGTATCGAGACTCGGCACCTATCAAGGTCCGACTTAGATAATAGACTGCCTGTTCGTGACCATTATAATCGTCTTGCGCTAGTAAAGCACTTATCGAGTGGTTCATCGCCTTGATATAAATCAAGAACGGTTTACCTGATTTTGGTGCAACAAGAACAGGGGGATTCATCAGATATGCCTTGATATCTTCGAATGCTTTTTGGCAAGCATCGTCCCAAATAAATGACACTCCCTTCTTGTTTAGCTTAGAAAACGGTTGGCATTTCTCGGAAAGATTTGAGATGAACCTCCGGATGTAAGCCAAACGTCCTTGCAATCCTCTGAGTTCTCTTAGATTCTTCGGGGGTTGCAACTCATGTATTGCCTTCACCTTGTCTGGGTCGATGTGTATACCCTTAGTGGTGACGACGAATCCAAGAAATTTTCCGCTGGACATTCCGAGGAAAGATTTTGTGGGATTCATCTTCAATTGGTGACTCCGCATGAGATCAAACATCGTTCTCAAGTCTTTGATGTGATCTTCTTTGTTGCGGCTTTTTACCACCAGATCATCGTCGTAGCATTCAACCGTTTTCCTAAGGTGTTTCTGGAAAATCTTAGTCATCGCTCGTTGGTATGTGGCACCTGCATTCTTCAGACCGAAAGGCATCACCGTGTAGCAGAAGATACCGAGGGGCGTTCTGAATGCTGTATGTTTCTCGTCATCCGGGTGCATCTTGATTTGGTTATACCCTGAAAAGCCGTCCATGAAGGACATTCTCTCGAATCCGCATGTATTATCAATAATGACATCTGTGATTGGGAGAGGAAAATCGTCTTTTGGACATGCTTCATTCAGGTTCCTGAAGTCGATGCAAATCCTGATTTTGCTATTCTTCTTCATGACGGGAACAATGTTGGCTAACCAGTCTGGATGTTGTTCCTCTCGGATAAATCCTGAGTCGATCAACTTCTTAACCTCTGCCTCGATGGCTTCTATAATTTGCGGACGAAACCGTCTTTGCTGTTGTTTGACAGGTTTAGCATCCGGCTTGATGTCGAGGCGGTGCATCGCCACATTGGGGTCGAGACCTGGCATGTCTTCGTAGTTCCAGGCGAAGACATCAATGTATTCTCTGATCAGGGCAATTAATTCCTCCTTCTCATCTGGGGGAAGACTACCGCTAATAAATATGGGCTTCGGATTGGCCTCATCGCCCATATTGATTTGGACTACTTCGTCTTCGGTGGGTGGTTCTCTCTGTTCAAACCTATCACCATACTGCATGTTCAGATGATGAACCCATGGGTCCTCCCACGTTGGTATTCGATCGTCATCCTCCATCGTAGATGGATCAGCTGTAGTCATGTTCGACATCAAGGTCTTAAACATTTCTCCCAAACTTGTGTCGGAATCCTCAGCTGAAGAATCTGGCAAGTACCCATTCTTAGCTTTGTTAGCAATTTGATCGATGATTTGCCAACCACATTCGTCATCTGATGAAACATAGCCTAAGCCTCTCTTGTGACGATAATAGTCATTTGGTTTTCCTTTCGGTACATATGCCGCTTTGACTGGGATACGGGAACCTCGATCGAAGTATAAACCTTCTCCGAGTGTGAAATCGTACCCTTGTTTTTCCATGAGCATGCGCGCTTCCGGACTATACTTAGATAAGTGCAGACCAGATTTGTCACCATCTTCATCTTCTCTTAGGAAATGATCTGGCAACGGAAGATTTTCTCCTTTATCGTAAATCACTTCTTTTTGTCCCCCTATTTTGGCAGGAATAATCCGGGTTATTCCGAAAGAATGCTGGAGACGTTTCTTCGTTACACAAGACGATCGGAGCGGCATATATAAATCTGGATTATCATATAATCCCTTTATCGCATCATCAAGAGACAAGGAATACTCTAAACCATGATTTATTTCAATATCGGCAAGTTGCCAGTTACAACCGCCATCTAACGATTGTTCATCGTCAAGATTGATTACAAAGGGTACAATGTCATTTAAAACAAAACCGCCATTGTAATCGAATCCGGCCTCGGAATCAGCTTCTTCTCCGCTGTCCGTGCCCTGGATCGATGGTTCTGTATCGGATTCGTTACCATAAAGGAGAGAATCTGTGAAGTAATTCTCATACCCTTTGAATGGTTGCTGTTTTCGCGAGAAGTTGCCTTCATTACTGATTCCATTAAAACTTCAGTCGTTATAACAGATCAAATAACAAAGAAATGAAAATTACAACTCTCTTGAAAATAAACACAAGTCCCGTTTATCGGTGCTTGCTTGCGTGGGTCTTTGGCCTGTGACGGGGATGTTGATATCGGTGGACCGCCGGTCGATCAGATCCGTTCCGGTAAAATCCGGCAGAGTTTCGTCTATCCGCGGAGGGATATAGAAACAGAACTTCGTCGATCCGCGTGAGATCTAGAAGTTTGAAGCGTATATCTCGGATAAAGCAAGATAATAGCTCTTCTTAGTGTCACCGCTAAGGAGCAACACTAAGGAAAAAGAAGGGGGTGAATGAAGGGTTGGTGAAGAACTCTCACTCCTCGCTCCGGTAGGGCTTCGCCGCTTCAAAATTCAGACCTTGCTCCAAGCTCCAGCAGGGCTTCGCCGCTTCAAATCTCAGGCCAAGAGCAATTCCAAGCCAAGAGCCAAAATCAGCCAAAAATCAGGAGCCCTTATAAATGGAGGCCTTAGGGGCCTATTTATAGGAAACCAAGAGGGTAGGGGGTGCAAAAAGGTGAGGACACCCCTTGGGTGTCTCGGAAAATCCGAGACACCCTAGGGGTGTCTCGGAAATCCCGAGACACCCTTGGGGTGTCTCGGATTTTTTGAGACACCCTTGGGGATGTTTCGTGTTATCCGGGACGCTCCGCGGTGTTTTGATTGTTTTCGCTGTAGTACTTTCATCCAGACTTGGATTTGACTGATTCCGGGTGCGTTGGAAGCCCGTCGAGGAGTTCTACAAGATCTGGTGATCGGATCATCTGTAGGATGAATGATTCACGAAGGACGTTGTTCTCTTTGTAAACATTGCGGGGCCCTTGATTTAGCCCGTGCCTTCGTTGTTCGTCGATTCACTTCAATCGTTCACCATTGTTAACCGAACCCCTGTGAACCGGGTAGTGACGTTCATCGTTATTTGTTTAACACTGAGTTGTTTGCGGGGACCTATCGGCAATTTTTGATGCCTACAGATACCCCCTCCAAAGTGTTTCGGACTCGTTTCTTTTATAGAAGAGACCGGAATACTTTGGATATGATTGGTCCATCCTTCAGTCGGCATAAGGGACCTGTGGTTCGCTTCAACTCTCGGCTCCTTCGATTTTCGGTTTATCTGGTGCTTTGTCGAATAACCGAAGTTGTTCCGGCGCTGCGTTTATCGCCTGGACGTCGTTGGAGTCTCGAGTCTACAGCTGGTGAGTTGAGTTTGGCTCGTGTCATGGAGTTGACTTTTGAACTTACTATCCCTGTCACATCATGTTGACTTGGGGTTTCGGATCACTGTAGGTTGACTTTTCGTTGCACCGCACTGATTGGCGTTGACTTTTGATGCAACGCGCTGAATGGCGTTGACCCAGGGTTACGCGTTGAACGGCGTCTACCCCAGGGTTTCGAATCCGCATGGGTTGACTTTTGTCGTCACGCGTTGACTTTTGTCGCCGCGTGTTGACTTTTGTCGCAACGCGCTGACCGGCATTGACCTAGGGTTACGTGTTGACCGGCGTCTACCCTAGGGTTTCAAATCCGCAAGGGTTAACTTTTGTCGTCACGCGTTGACTTTTGTCGCCACGTGTTGACTTTTGTCGCAACGCGCTGTCCGGCGTTGACCTAGGGTTACGCGTTAACCGGTGTCCACCTTAGGGTTTCAAACCGTCGAAAGTTGACTTGTGGAATTCATCCATATTTTCAACCGTCGGCGAAGAAAATCAACTTTCGTGGAAACATCGGGGGGTAAAAATATCATTCGGGGTATCAGAAAATCGTTCGGGGGGTCAAAACTAGGTCAAACACCCCCGGGGTGCCTCGGCAAGGCCGAGACACCCTTGGGGTGTCTCGGCATTGCCGAGACACCCATGGGGTATCTCGGCAAAGCCGAGACACCCATGGGGTGTCTCGGTTTTGCCGAGACACCCCTAGGGGTGTTTGGCTTTTTTTCGCGGTCCTCCCCTTCATTTGTCTTTTCGCTTGTTTTGTTTTGTTTCTCTCCCTTTAATTCAAAATTTCAAAGAGAAAATCTCTTTCTTTTAGGCTCCAAAACCGAACCCCCTCCCCCTCATTTTCGGTCTTGTATGTTCTTCTTCCCTAAGAGCTTTTCTCCATTGAAGAACTCCAAACCTCAAGAAGCTCGGGTTTTGGTGGATACCCATTTGGCCGAGATTTCTCCTCCTTCGATTAGGGTTTCTTCATACATCCCTAAGCTTGAAGAAAACCCCCTTTGATTTGGTAAGTTTTCTTTCACGATCTTCTCATTTTTTGATAAAGATTGTGTCTTTTTGCTTGTAGTGGGCAAGGGGTTGTATTTGCACTATACTTCGGGGGGTTTTGTACAAAAAGAGGCAATGGCCGAAACTTTGGGGGGTTTATTTGCAAAACAGCCCATAAATGTTTTGGAGGGGCTTATTTGCAAAAGGGCAGCGAATTTGAGACTGAAATCCAAGGGGTTTAGACCACAAACTTGTGATCAAATTTTGGTAGAGGCATGTGGCAACCAAACGAAACATTTGTAGAGGGGTTTTTATGTAAAATTGGCTAAATTCTATAAAAGGGCTTATTCGCAAAATTTAACCAAAATTATGGGATATCGGGGTACTAGATGATCAAACATGATGACCATGATCCAGATCACGCGTGTCCTTGACCTGAATTTGGCCTTGAGCACGGGGGGTATTTTGGGTATTTCACCAAAATTCACCGCGAAAACGACAATTATCGTTTCGCGTGCACGAAATTTGTAGGTTTAATTAGACTTCAACTATGAAATCCTATTTATTTATAGGATTTTAGTTCAAGTGCTTAATTTCCCTTTTTCAATATTTCGTGTCTGCATATTGTACCTGATGTACTGCCTTTTATTGCAGGTTCTCGATGTCTCCCCGTCGATCTCGACCTTCCAGGAGTCGCTCCCGTTCGCAGCATAGCGAGGAAGAGGCTCCTACGACATCGTCCCCCGCGTCCTCTTTCTTCGGGGGTGAGAATTTATGTTTTCTGTATCCCGGATTGACCTCATCGCGGGTCTGTAGGCATCGAAAATTGCCGATAGGTCCCCGCACACAGCTCAGTGTTAACGAGCAGCGATTGAACGTCACTACCCGGTTTACAAGAGATCAACTGACGTCGGTAAGCGCCTGAAGCGAACCGACGAACCACGTGAGCCGACAGAATCTCAGAACTACGGGGATACGGATTGACCGAAAACCCCGCGACCACCGCAATTGGGCCAACGCCCGCCATGCCCCGATCACCCCACGAATAATCCAACCATCGGGGCCTACAGAGCTCGCCGTCACGATTCCAACGCATCCGAAATCACTCAAATCCGAGCTCGGACGAAAAGTCAACGGCGGGACAACGGCGGAATACCCGGTAGCGTCTCGGACGACATGAAACACCCCGGGGGTGTCTAAAAAAATCCAAGACACTCCAAGGGTGTCTCGGAAAATCCAAGACACCTCAAGGGTGTCTCGGATTTCTTGAGACACCCCATGGGGTGTCCTTAGCCATTTCAGCCCCCCCCCCTCCTTGTTTCCTATAAATAGGCCCTCTAGGCCTCCATTCTCTTGGCTTGGATTTTTGCAGAGGAATTTCTGGTCTTGGGTTTAACCTCGAGATCTGAAATTTCTGAGAGAGTGGCGAAGCCCTGCCGGAGTGAGGAGTCAGAGTCTGCAGGAGAGCGGCGAAGCCCTGCCGGATCGAGGAGCGAGAGTCTTCATCAACCTTTCTTCATTCACCCCCTTCTGTCCTTGGTGTTGCCCTTCGCAGGCGACACTGAGAAGAGCTATTATCTCGCGTTAGCCGAGATATACGCTTTACGCTTCTAGATCTCACGCGGATCGACGAAGTTCTGCTTCTATATCCCACGCGGATAGACGAAGCTCTGCCGGATTTTCCCGGAAGGATCTTGAAGAGTCGGCGGTCCACGGATATCGACGTCCCCGTCACAGGCCAACAACCCACGCAAGCGAGACCGTACCAAACCGGGCTCTC